>JAABKK020055308.1:0-11087 GCA_011634745.2 Catotricha subobsoleta
AAAGTAAGTTTTTTTTTATTATGGGCAGCAGGGGCGCAAATATGAGTTTTGCCTCACTATAATTTTAACCACGGAACAGCTCTGGGCCCAACTGCACGTAATTTTATCCCCTGGTATAACCCTAAAAAATAATATAATATACCGGATGGTTCAGCTAATATATGGACCAGTTATTTTATCCTAAAACTTTATAGCTTGAGTCGAACTTGAATGTAATATGGACGAAAGTTGCTTCAAAAAAGTTAAAACCATTCGGTTATTATTTCAGGTAAAACATGATAAATCAGTTTCACAAACCGACTTTTACGTTAATAAGTAACAATTCTAATTTAACTTAAAATCAAAAAAAATCATTCAATAAAATTTGTGGTAGAAATTGTTGATTTAAATCATTTGATTTAATTCGTCCCAACCGTGGAACCGTGACTCCTATCTATATTGAAATATATATCACATAAAATTGATATGAAATCGTTCGATATTTCGATATGATTTCCTGATATCAATCTTTCACATCGTTTAGCGATATAGATTCTTGTCACTTTCGATTTTTGGATATCAGTGGTTTTTTTTTTATTCACGTTTTTATACTGTGCTATATCAATGCAATCTTTTCAACATACATATGTGTTGAATATGTTTATAAATACTGATAGATAGTATTCATGAAGCAAAAGTCTCAGTCGATATCCTGACATATCACTGTTTGTCGCTTGACGTTTTCTATAATTCAGAATTAAATTAATTCGTTTTATTCAGCCCCAAATTTATACGTCATTAACAATTATTCGAGTATTTTGCTTATTTTTCTTTACCGTTGCTCACTGCAACTGAAAATATGTATCAGCAACTGATACTCCGTAAGTCCGTACATTTACTTGCATAATAATAGTAATGCGATATTTTATGCAAATTGATTATCAACCAAAGCAATAATGAAATTGAAAATATATATGTATCAACAAACTCAATTCGGTCATTGAATGATAAACATACCTACATAATTTTATTTCATTGTTTATTTCATTTAAACCATCAATAGAATTCGATGGAAATTATTTTCATACATTTTTCATTTAATTTTGTTGTTTTTCATTTGACTGCACATAGTTTATGTGCAAATTATAGCATTGTAAGTACATGTTCTACCATCTACCTACCCTTTATTGTTCTAGTAAGTAATCATTTATGTACGATTCACATCCTACATAGAAATTAAAACTCTATACAAAAAACTAATTCAAATAAAAGAATATAGCTTATTGCAATATCTGCTGCGCATGCGATAAATAATATCAATCGCTTTTAAGGCTTGTGAAAATTTTAATTCTTATTAGTAGTTGTTTGTTATATGATCAGTTAAGACATAACAGAAATATTTTTATAAAATTAAGTGACTCAATATTATATAAGGTGAGTGTTCTGATAAAATTTATTTCAAATGCGAAAATTCTAAAAAAAAAAATTTGCTAAATTTGCAAAAATCTGCAAGTTTTAACAAAATAAATTAGTCAAATTTAAAAATTGCCAAAATAAATATAATAAATCATTTATAAATGGCCGGAAATTAGGTACATCTTTATCCGTACAATGGCATGGCTTCAACTAACTGCAATTGTTTTATTCACCACAGCAGTCATTTCAAAAGATATATTATGGCAACGTCCTGGATGTCATAAAGTTGGTAAGATATTAAAGAATATAAATATATAATAATATATTTTTCTAAATTGGTACAATATAGTTAAGCTTAGAGTTAGCTCAAGAGATCGCTTTTCAATAATTGTTATCAAAAAGTTTTAAATTTCACATTTTCGGTATCAATTGTGTGCAGAAATTTATGAAAGACAATTTCCAGGGGTATTGCCTCTCCTTAAAATTATCTCAGAAACAAATTTAGTTAAAATTCTCACTCAGCAGATTGTATTTAAATGAGATATGTGTTATTTATATAACTACTACAATTTATAAACTAATGTTCATAATCTTAATATTAATGTTCAATATAATTTCTCTAATTTACAAGTTAGCCATATATTTTATCAATTTACTTAAATCTATATAAAAATAAAACTATTTTGTAAAGCATATACAAAATAGCTATATTCAGACTTATTCTTTTCGAAATAGTAATTAATTAATTAAACATTTTTCAATAGGTCATACCAGAAAAATAGATATACCTGATTGCGTACAATTTTCAATAAATACTAACGCATGTCGTGGATATTGTGAATCATATGCAGTTCCGTCAGCGCCATTTGCAGCTGGCACTGTAAAACCACCAAAACCTGTTACATCGGTTGGACAATGTTGTAATATAATGGAAACCGAAGATGTTAATGTACTTCTAAATTGTATGAGTGGACCAAAGAATTTAACATTTAAATCGGCCACAAAATGTTCATGTTACCATTGCAAGAAAGATTAAATTATAATATGAATCAATTATGAACAAAAATAAATAAAAACAAGCAAGCAAGCAAGCGAGACCAAACAATTAATGAAATTCTATTGAAATTATTTATTTTTATATTTCCTATAATTTCATTATATTCTGGTATCTTTATTTCATTATTATATTTGCTTTCTATTGTTTAACTTTGAAATATGTGTTTTAAATTATTAATAAAATCAATTCCTCTTCTAACCTATATACCTTTATAACACATACTTGTATTTACTAAAAAAAAAAAAAAACCTCTGAGCCACAGACATATATGTGAAATATAAGTATATTTATTTCAATTCCATATTATATGGTCCACATACGAAAGGAAAGGGATTAAATTGGCTATCGCATTATATATTATTTTATTATTGTCCAATAACATATATATTTATTATATTTATTCTGTTAATATACCATAAAATAAACAAAAATGAATAAAAAAAAAAAAAGAAAACTGTTTTGTTTTTTCTCTAAATAAATTTTATTTATTATCAAATATCCAATAAGTTTTGTACATCATTTATAATCGCATAACTACATAATCTTAAATTAATAATCAGAAAAAAAAAATTAATTTATATAAAAAATAAATAATAAAATCTAAAAACATTTACAATATTTATTTTTTTTATTTTACAACATTTTTGAAAAAAGTCGGATCGAAATCAAAATCTTACTATTTTGAGGAGGCGCATATGCTTCGTCTACCGAGTGGTCGATACCCAATATCCGTTAAGTCAATTCTGTGAAAAAGGAAGTAAAAAGAAAATAAAAATCAACATTGAGTAAACAAATATCAATAATTGACTAAGAAATTTTTAGATAGTGAACGGTATTAAAAATACTATTTTTTTAGTTGAAAATACCGTTCGATTACCTTTTGAGCATATTGAATTCGCAAACATTACTGGTTATATGGCCATCAGATTTATATTAGCCAACTCGTGTTTGAAACGTAATTGAAACGATTTATGAATTCAGCGACTTATTTATTTAACATGAATTTCGCTAACGAAAATCTGATATGTGCTGCTGCTTTGAAGAAAGAAGTGTACTTATTATAAACATTATTCATCCATATACAGTAAACACAGTTACACACATTCAATTTTACAAATAAAATTTAAAAGATGTTTATAATGACATGTACATTGTACATACGTATATCTTAATTAACATAAAATGAGTTGGCTATATATATATAAGTATATAAATAATATTACATTAAATCAGATCCCTTTGCTATATGCTTTGATTTATTTTTCGTATTTTTTTTATTGTTACGCGTACCATTATTTGAGTTTTATTCATGTTTTTGATTTATACTTAACAAAGTAAGTTAATAACTTAAATTAACATTAAAACTTCGATTTCATTCAAGTTAACTGTCGTGTGTAGATTATAAAATAAATATATCGATAGGATGGTTCATCGAACAGCGGCCAATCTTTTTTATAAAATTTTGGAAATTGATTATATTTTTACGAAAATGCGGTTATAGCTTCCGCAAATGTTGACTCATTGACCTGATCCTGGTACCGTATGAAAGTTTGTCTAACAATTTTTTTATAATAAAATGTCATATTATATTTCCCTCTAAGATCATAATGAAATTTCCGAAAAATCACCAAAAAGTAAGTATTGCATGAATGAAAAATTTACTGAGCAGTTTCGAGTAAAACCGAGAAAACGAGAAAAAAGTTAAAAATTTACATGGCATCTATGAGAAGGAGGTGACCACAAGAAATTTTAGTGTAGCTTGTATACTTTTCGAAATATCTTAGTTAAAGCTGCTAATTTGTAAAATTAGCATATTAGCAAATAGTAGCTTAAACTAAGATATTTCGAAATGTATACAAGCTGCACTAAAATAATGTGTGAACAAACTGTGTGCTTTGAGAGACTTACATTTTTGTTTTTACATCGAATCGATCCGTTCATTACTTTTCGAAATATCTACCTTTCAGCTGGTAATTTCAGGTGCTAGCAGCTTACGTGTAGTATGGGCCTTAAGCAATTTTCTAAGTCAGAAAATTTACTAAAAGATTTAAAAAAGATATATAAGAAATATGTATAAACTTAAATAAAAGGACACCTTTTATCAGTTCTTCAATAAATATATTATTAAGAAATATGTAATTGTTTTTATTTAGAAGAAAAAAGAAACTTTAAAATATAAACGAATTGCTTTTTTTTTATAATTCAGTATGAGTAATTTATTTTTTAAAAAAATATATATTTTCTTTATGTAATAAGTAGCGAAAGCAATTTAATGTCTAGAATATATTTGAAACAAATAACATGAAATTTTAATGTGATAGGTGAATCGGTTCAGCGCCGATCAAAAAATATAAAGAAAATATAAAAAAAAACAAAAACAAAACAAATAAAAACAGTAAAACATCCGTTTTCGTACATCATATAAATGTAATCAAAATATATAAAAATAAATTAATTTATCAGCGAAAACACATTTAAAAGTATTGATAATCTATTTATAAATCTTTTTTATTTAATACCTACTGTTCAGCGTACATACTAAAAAGAATTATCATTATTTTCATATTTTTATTTTTTTTTTATGCTAAAATAATTTGATAAAGTTATAGTGATTTCTTGTAATGACTTTATCTTAAGACAGAAATAAATGCAAAGTAGAGAAATATGTTAATATATTTTTTTTAATTCAGTCAATAATTGAATGTAAATTATATTGTTATTGTGTTGCCAACCCTCATCTAATCTGTAAAATGACGATAATCATCGTCCTTACTTGCTGATGCTGTAGAAAAATATTATTATTTTTTCATTTTTATTTTTATGAGAATTAATATTTATGTTTTATGAATGAAATTTCCTTACTCATTGCATTTTTTTTTAAATTTTTATACATATTTCGTTGACAAGAAATGTGTAAAAAGTACATTAAAAAAAAATGTTTCGTAATTCGTATATGGCGTCGAATCTGCCATCTAATTTAAATAGATTTGTACTTTGTTTTACCAAAAATACATCTTATTAATATTTATAAATTTACTCATTTAGCGTAGCTCTATTATTTTTTGAAAAGCAATATTTAAAAAAAATATTTTTAGGATTTTTTTTCATACCATAATTATGCCATTGGCACGTCACATTTTGAGCGGCGGTATTTTATTTTAAAAAGTTTCTTCCTGATTTTATTGCTAAGGGTTTAGGCGCTTATTGTACATAAGCAGAAATTAAATCATTCATTTAGATATCTGTTAGAATTACAACCAAGTTACCGTCAGCCTCGTTATGAAAATTGATTTATAATAATTTCCAAAAAGGCATTTGTTAAAGGAATTCCGCGTAAATATCAAGGATGGGTCAAAACTTTTTTTTTGTATTTAAATACAAATACAAAATACTTTAAAAAAAGGTATTTAAAAATACATTTTAGAAATTACAAATACTTTTAGAAAAAAGTATTTAAATATAAATATAAAATACTCGATTTTTAAGAAATGTATTTAAATACATTTTATTTCAAATACTTACTTTTGAGAAAAATATATTTAAAATACGTATTTTCAATTACAAGTATTTAAATACTCCCATCCCTGAGTAAATATATTCTTCTATCCTTGATGAGCAATTTTCTCATACATCACTTTTCTTTAGTCAGACGAGTTCTTAAAAAGTATATTTGAAATTGAAAAATCACGAAAACCAGTTTTTACGTGATTAAAATATCCATTTTATACTTTTTAAAAATTCTCTCTAATAAAATGATGTACAATGTACATTCATCAGTTTAATATCATTTGTGTGTGACATCATTTGTGAATGTTCCCGTAGTATCAGTAGTCTAGTGCGATGGTTGCAGACATCTTTATACATACTATGTAATAGTAATACTTCTTAATGTATCCAACAATATTCTTTTATGATAATTATCTTCAATATGATTTTTTTTAAAACTTTTAGTATAAAATAAATGTCTTTCGTTATCAACATGTTTTTTATTCAAGCATTTTGTTGTTGTTACTTCCTATTCCCGGAGAATTGAAATCACAACTGGAATGATCAGTTTTAGGCTAGCCTTACACGATATGGCGATTGCCGTTTTAAAATTGCAAAATATGGAATAGCTGACCTTAACATATCATTTTCTTAACATTTTAAGCCAGGAATGCCATATTTTATGATTTTGCCAAAAAATGGCAATTGCCGTATCGTGTAAAGCTAGCCATAGGTTTACTCATATTTCTGGTATGTTCTTTAATCCTGACCTTGATGTTTCTTCAGTATGTCCAATATAAACTGCATTGCATTGTTTGCAATGTATTTGATACCCAACCCCAGAAAAATCTTCAATAAAATCTTTTTCTTTAACTTTAGTATGTAAATCAATCAGTTTTCTCGCATTCTTGAAACAAATTTTTATTTGTGGCAACATTTGACAAAAAAAAATCTTGAAACGTTCATACTCTGTGTCAATATCAGATGAATGACACTGAATAATATCCCTATTACATATTATTAAAAAAAATATTATCTAACTATTGAACTTTCGAGCAAAACTATGCTAGAATAAAAAATCCACAATTCTATCAGCCGCCATATATTTTTTTTTGTGCCAATTCGTATAAAATTTGAATAATAACAAATAATAACTCCAAATATGTTAACTTCCCACTAACTATTTCTCTTTCTTATAAGTGAATTGTACATTGGTATCATATTCATTAAATGTTTTTAACATTAATTCAAGATTATCAACAATTTTTTTAATAAAAATTGGAATAGTCTTAAAAGCTTTCAATTTAATTTCTTCAAAATAATATGCATCGCAAAATTGGCGGCTTTAGGTGAAAATGAATTGTCCATTGCTGTACGTTTTGTTTGGCTGGTTATCGCATTCTCAAAAGAATTATTGTATGCAAAACTTAAGTAATTCTGCAAAGGTTGCACTGGGTATTTTAATACAATTTTGTATATTGTTCCATTATCTTCATAAATTATACTTATTATTCTAATTTCTATTAATCGTAACGTTGGTAAATAAGCTCACCACATCAAATGATCATAAAATATGTTTATCATTAGACATACGATTCAAATTGGCATTCATAAAGCATTGGTTAACCTAGCAAGCGAATAATATATTTTATGTTCAATATTTAATATTGTTTGATTGTTTTCTTAACATTATCTGATTTTGTTTACAAACATATCTATTCGTAAGTAAATTTTATGTTTTTTATGTTGTGATGTATTGAAATTTTCTGTATTATTGTTTATATAAAAATACTTGATAACAAAAATCATATCGTATTTCAGACAATAAAGTACGTAATTTATCCTGATGATGCTAACCAAACCAAAGTTAGCGAAATATCGCCATAATATCTTTTATTTATTTAATTCGATCGAAGTACGCAACTAATAATAAAATCAGTAATATCTATTTATATTAGATAATAAAATGGTCAAAACAATAGACTAAAGCAAAAAAAAAAAAAAAAAACGTTGACCTGAGTTCGAAATACTAAAGCGCTACCTATTTTTTATTTTTTTTTTCACATATAATTATTTCAACGATTATTGAAATGTATGAAAACGATTGAATTTGTCAAAAAAAAAACTTTTGTAAAATCTATCCCTCAAATTCATCATAATTCAGATACATTTATAAAAAAAAATGCATATTAAATATGAATTGTTTATATACCGAAAATATATGAAAATGATTCCGATATGTATATATATTTTGATGTACGCTTTTTATATAATTTGCGATATAAAATATAAATTATATGTGATATATGTACATATATATATAAAATACATAACATATATATATATATATATAGTTTTTCATTAGCTTGGAGCTATTATACAAACCAAAAACCTTTTGAATATAATAAAGCCTACAATGAAAATGATTAAAAAAAAAAAATTATATAATTAAAATTTAAAATAAAGCAACTTTGTAATAAATATTTAATACAAAAAAAAATGTTTCATATCATATAATTTGTGCGCATTAAATAGTCTATAATCCATATGTTTGAACAAACATTCAGCATAGAGAAAATATAAATTCATAACATATATGCCGATAATATTAAAATTCTTTATGAATAGTGCGAATTATAATGTAATTAATTTTCTATTATAGAGATTTAATGATTTATGAAATGAATATCAACAAAAAGATGCTGCCATAATTATTAACATTTTAACATGTGTCTATTATAATCAATATAATATTGTAAAAGCAAAGTGCATTAATTAAATATTTAATGTACGCTAGTAATTTTGAATTCATTAACTGCCAAAGGAAAAGGAACATTAAATTTAAAATGTCTGTAATTCAAAACATTTAAAACAGCCGAAAATTTACTGAATTCTTTAGAATCATGAATATTTAACGAGTATAACGTCACATTAATCAAATATTTGGTAGCTTATTTCAATTTGATATATTTTGCTAGACCAAAAACACCAAATTTGTCAATAACAAAAATCAAATAATAATAATAAAATCAAAATCAATATTAATATTTTAGTTGGTGCGCCTTATTTACTCATATTTCAATTAAATAAATAAACCCAAACATATTTGCAATCATTACGTTTAAAAATCGCAAGTTATTTAACCTATATTATTATTTATACTTATTATTAACCACCTACGATGTAATAAGAATAAGAATTCTCTGAATATGAACTGGACCATGCGCAGTTTTTTTTTTTTTTTTGCTTTCATTTTACGTAATCAGGTACTTAAATTTATGTTGTTGTTCATAATTCATTGCGGATCAATATAAGAGAATAAAAGGATTGTACACAACGGAAAATTGTATATTCTTGTTTGAAAATCATAACAGAATAACGTGTTTAAATGCGTTATTTTAAGTAATTTCATCAAACATTAATTTGAGGTGTTTGTGTTAATAATTTTGAGTTGCGTTTATTATTCATATTATTTTTAAAGTTAAGTATTAGTTTGTAAATTAATAAAAAAAAAAAAGAATTAATAACGAACACAAAAACATTTTAATATATTTGTTATTTTAAGTAAATAAAATAATCGAAATTCATTAAAATAAATTTTAAACGAAGAAAGGCGATGTTTTGTTAAATTTTAATTAATATTTATTAATTACAGAGTGAAATCTTATGCAATTTTCGACTTTCTTTTTTTGTACATAATGAACTCATCATGTATTAATAGGTTAGAGAGTTATAACAAATTTTTTTTCTGGTGTTTTTTTTTCTTCTAAATATTAAAATTCACAATTGAACTTATTTTGTAGAATTTTCCGAGCATTACTATTGCCTTTGATGATGCTAACATTTACAATTAATGGCGCTGTGAAAGCTGATATACCGCCTGTGTTACAAGGATTACATAATGCACCATTAGGATGTCATATGCGACTCTATACATATCGCATAACACAAAGTGATGCCAAAGGTATATATTATTCAAGTATATATTTAAACAAATAGAAATATTTTCACCGAAACATATTTCGTTAATATTATTTGTTAGTTTTGGTCCATCAAAAAATTTCACTTAAATAATTTAATAAATAATAAAACATATTTTTGATGAAAAAAAAAAAAAAAATTAAAAGGTCATGAATGTTGGGATCATGTAAGCGTTTGGTCATGTTGGGGACGTTGTGATTCTAATGAAATATCTGATTGGAAATTTCCATATAAGAAATCTTATCATCCAGTTTGTGTGCACGCTGGACGATCCAAAGCTGTAGCTATGTTAAGACATTGTCATCCATTGGCCGATTCAGTAACCAGACGTTATGAATATATGGAAGCAACTGGTTGCCATTGTCAGGTAATTTTATTTCATTTGGTGTTGATAAAGTAATATGCATTTTTGTTCGGGAAAATTAGAATTAGAATTTTTATCACAGCACACATGTGCTCATAATATAAATGGCTTGTGTATGTAAAATGTAGTTAATGGTTTTAATTTTAATATTAAGTTCAAGTGAATTGATATTGTCATTGTCACATAGTCGTATTTATTTCGGTGATCATTAATTTAATACAAAATTGAAAGATTTCTATAGTAAAAATAGTTAGACCATACGTAAAACTAAAATAAATAAAACGATTTAAAAACTAATGCTAATAAAAGAGGTTGAATATATATATGGATATAATATTATTTTTTTTCCTAAAGACCTGCACAACCACCGATACCAGCTGCGAGGCACCAAACAATATTCGAGACGAAAGTTCTGTAAAAGTATTGGCACTTGCTGGAGTGGGTCCTGATGATTTAGAATATTAAACAAAAGCCCATATTTATTATATTTCTGTAGTCATTTTAAGATTTCAAATTATTATTGATAATAAAAAAAAAAAATAACTCAAAGATATATAATTGTGTAATAAATTATAAATGATAATATTTAAATAAATAATTATACGAAAATATTTAAAATATTTTCCAAAATCTATATTCATGATTATAAATTAGCATTATAGCCAGGGTTCGGATGATTTAAATCAAGCTGATTTTAATCATGATTTAAATCACGATTTAAATGAAATGATTTTTTTCATTTTGATTTAATCAAATTTCAACAATAGAATTTTCAATTTTTTTATTTATTTCTTTGTTTTGATT
>JAABKK020055330.1:0-11086 GCA_011634745.2 Catotricha subobsoleta
CCCGAGCCGACCCGACAAGTTCGGGTCCAACCCGAACCGAGAATTTCGGTATTTCGGATACCCGACTGATCTCTGGTACGTAGCATTACGCTGATAATTTCAAATTACTCAAGAACTGGTTTTTGCGTTTTTATTTTTTTTTTAGTACGTACTCTTACTCTTACATTGATTGATTGCTTAAGAATTTAATAAAAATATATACTAACTGATAGAGTGATAGCAAAGCATGTAAATAAAGCAAATAAATTAATAAAAATAACAATATAGGGATTACGGATTACAAACATAGATAGGAAATAAATTTGAAAAAAAAAACATAGGGTATAAGATTTTCTATGGTAAGGGTAGTTCTCTGAAACTTAAAAAACATACTAATGTTAGCGACAGACGAATGAGATATTCTAGATTAACGAAAGTGGATGAAGCAAAGTTCAAGAACAAAATTTTATTTTTTTCGTTAAATAAGTTAAATCATTGATATCAAATTCACGTTTTTTGGCGATCAAAAACAAAAATAGTTTTTTTTTTTGAAAATCTTACCCTATGTTTTTTTCGAATTTATTACCGCCCAGCAAAAACGTGTGTATCTATGGGTAGAGAACTCTAAGTCTATTCCTATTAGGCACGTTGCGGCGAGAAAATTCTCCTCTTTTTAAAATTCAGAAAGTAAGGTCTCCTCTTGTCAAAAAAGATGCTGTATGGCACACAACACGTGCTTTTATTAAATTATTTTAATCAAAAAACTATAGAAAAGAAGATATCTCAATGCATTTTGTTTTTTAAAATAAAAATAAAGACATTTTTTAATTATTTACGTAATAATGTACATACATTTTTACAAAAAAATAATAATAAAGGCACGTGTTGTTTATGTGTGCCACACAGCATGTTTTTTGACGAGAGGAGACATTACTTTCTGACTTTTAAAAAGAGGAGAATTTTCTCGCCATGACATGCCTATATGAGGCCGCTATAGGTCGTCGAAGGTTGTCGTCATATTTCGCCTAAAATTTTCCTCTCCGCAGAGCAAATATGCCCGCAGCATATAAAATACACAAGTTTTTAATTTCTACAATTTTGATTTTTGAATTATAAGTTCTTTAGAACCAATAATTTTTTTTTTTTTGATTTGCGCGAATTTAAATTATAATTTTTAAATATTACTATGCAATTTACATAATTTTTAATGTTATTATGAAAATTGTACAAATTGAAAACATTGTATTTTATAAGACACGACATGTTTGTTTTCTCCGAAGAGAATTGAAAGCCATTTTTCAATTCGCTAATATTTTTTTTTGAGGAGATACGTTTTTTAACTTCGCAATGGCATTGTCCCTTACGCCTTTTTAACTTATAGCGGCAGTATACCAAATATCTACAATACAATCTACATATATCCGAAATTAATTAATTAAAAAATGTAAAATAGAACTAAGGCGCAGTTCATATATATGTGACAGGAACAGGATTTTAATAAAAAAAAATGAACATCCCTCTCCCCCTTATAACATTTCGTAACAACTTGGAAGACTACCCCGCCCCCCGATCCCTTATTTACATAATAAAATATCAAAAATTTTAAAACATTGAAGTAATTTTTAAAAAAATGGCTGTTATATAACATTGACAAATACTCCATCCCACCACAACAAAACTCGAAGTAATCCCTCTCCCCCTTAAAGTGTTACGTAATATAAGAACTGTTAATGGAATTTGGATATTTTTAAAAAGAATATATAGATCCTATTTGTAAAATCCTAAAATTTAAAAAGTATATAATTTCATTAATTATTTATAATTAATCTACCTGATTTTTTTGTTTATAAATAGTCACGACCTTTATCAGATATATTATTATTATTTATAGCCTTTATGTAAATGATATTCGTAAGTTCTCATAATACATAAAACGACATAAAAACAAAATTTATTCTAGTTTTCCAAAATGATAAAAAAAACACACACACACACACACACACAACGAACCATAAAAATAAATATCTTTGCAATTTAGTCGACTGTTATTTGACTTGCTGATGCATAAATCTTATATAAGTATTATGGCTTAACTTTCAACAACACTATGCACTTATTTTGATTAAATTTGGATACAACTGATGCTGATGACAAACCGCACAGGAATATTCAATTGGCAATTGTTATATGTAACCAACATAATAATAATATTTGAATATAGGTTTGGTTTGCGATAAATAAAAAGTTTTATTACTCCCATACATCAGTTTCTCAATCTATTATTATGGTAAATTAAAGCTTTGCTATGAAATAATGATAGATGATTAAATGCGTTTATGATAATAAAACTCAAGTTATTATTATTTTTGGAATATTTTCGCATAAAGTATTTCTAGATTTTCGTTTAAAATATGATGAATACTTCTCATTGTTTATTGACTTTAATCATTTTAACTGTAAATAAGAGAATAGTTGTAGGCGAACCGAGAAAAAATGCTTTTTTAAATTAAATAAATGATTATTTTTGTAATATGACGCATATTGCATTCACATATATGCATGAATACTAAAAACGACTATTTCAATTATTTTACAAAATGAGGTGATGATGCATTTGTCCAGTGCTATGGAATCTCTGCAAAATTCCATAAAGAAGAATGAAAAAAAAAAAATGAAAAATAGTATTCCCGGTTTTATATTGTACGAAAATTGAAAGTCACCGCAAAAAAAGGTGATATCCAAAACTATGAAATAGTTCTTTTATTATATTTTGCCGCTTCAATAAATGGTATATGACTTTGTTGTTTTTGCTGATGATTTTTAAAATTGTTTGAAGAAATAAAGAAATATTGAAAAATTTTAATTTTATTTTATTTGTAATATGTAATTAAAAGAAATAAATCGGATGGAATTCGCAGTTTATCTTTTTGAAAAAAGGTCTAACACCCCCCCCAAGTACTTGTGAAAATTAATATGTATTATTATAAGCTGACGATCTCCATTCCATTTTTAATTTTAACGGTTATATAATCAATATTTTTAATTACGTAAATTACATCATCGGATGAAAAATGGTGAAATCAAAATTAATTACTAAAATAATTTTTTTTAGATAAAATGCAAAAAAAATCGTCGTTAAAGTTGTTTTTATTACACGGTACGTACACCCCTCAAATAATATACAATAATTTTGAATTAATTCTTCGATATCTTATTTAAATATAACCAATTTTAAAAATGTTTATAAAAATGAAAATTATTCACGCAACGAACATCATCGAATGGCCTAAAAATATTGTTCGTATTAACAGTGAAATATATAAGTTGTAAATGAAAAGCCAACCCCTTTAATTCACTAGCTTCAAATACGTCTTATGAATATCAAATAGGGGTTAAACTTAATACTCGGCTTCATTGACTCATTGCCAAATTTTTGTATGTGCAAAAGGATGTTCTTTCTTTGCTTATATATATGAATTGTAGATTTCGGTTTGAATTAAATCGCAATTTAAGTTTTAAATATGAAAAAAATATTTAAAACCTATTACATTAGTTATTTATTTTAATAGTTTTAACAAAACAACCACCCATAGAACCAAGCTGTATAGAACCTGTACAGATCCTGTAGTCAAATCTTTAGACGATACAGCCTATATATCTTTACCCTTTGCATATAGCGATGTTAGGGTATACATATCGATGGGTAATACATTCCGGTATCGAGTAATATTGTTCGTGTATTGACAGTGTTCCGATACTATAAAGGCCTTGTAAAGATACTATAACGTTGCAATCGACAAACAATTTCAATAATTTTTTATTTGTTACTTTTTTTTGCGGTCATCCATCCAAGTATTAACCAATTTTATGCAACTTAATCTAATTAATCGCTTGTCAGCTTCGCTATGAACTGTGCTATCTAATCCGGTGCAAAATGTGGATTCGAAATCGTGTTTATATGTTTTTTTTATTTTTAATTGTCTTTAATTATTTTGTGGATTCCATTTTTCATATTAATCAATTTACATGAATTTCTAATTATAATTATTAATTTTCAATCAAATCCGAGGTATATACTATATATGAAAAACCTCACAAAAAGCTTATATGTCCAGAAAGATTACCTATATGTTCTTTTTTCCCAGAAAGCTTTTTTGTGAGGTTTTTCAATTTCACCGTAATTAACTGTCCCCATTCACCCCAACTGTCCCGATTCAGCCCATTTGACGGTACAGATGTTTTTCAGCTACGATAAAGATAAAATCTGTAATGTTCAAATATATTATATTTTATATGCACTACAGATAAAATCTATATCGACAAGTCTGCACCGTATATTGGAAAATCTTTATCGACAGATAATACGGATAACAGATATAGGTCCTGGTGTTTAAAGGGATTCGCTCATGCATTTTTTCTCTATTAACATAATTTGCAACTAAGCTAAACTAAAACTAAGTAAGTATTTGGTTTAACTTTTAAATAAGCCATTCATGATTAACTACAATAACTGAATTTATTTTTTCGGGTTAAAATAAATTTATTTTAACATGCTGGAAATTAATTCCAAACAATACGATAACTTGTAAACATCAGAGAAAATTCTAATCTTTATTCTTTTCCATTTGAAATTTAGTATAATAATACTTTTTTGTTATAACCCACTCAATCACCCTCTGATTGAAGATACTTTGAGTTCTTTTTGTATGACAAGTAAGTATATAAATTCAATTCAAGACAAATTTGTTATAATATGACTAAATTTTCCCAATACTTACCTACTAGCGACTGTATTATTTTCCACAATAAATATGATTGTGTGTTTTTTCTTCCTCCTTCCTTTCGTTTCGACATGATAGAATAAAAGTTATACCATTACGTTAATATAATTTTGTTTTAATGATAGAATTCAAGAGACGAGATTTGAATTTTAATTAAACCAAAGTGAATTTGATTTCCTATTTTTATTGAATATACGAATTATAGAAAGTCAGCAGGACGATTTTATTTGATGATGTAATTAAATCTATAATTTTTTTTCTGTATACGTGAGTTGGTGTTTAGAATAAGGTAGGTAATAATGGTTTTTGGTAGTTGTGTCTGATAATTTTGTGAAATGTACCAAATTTGAATTTTATTTTTGGTGGTGTTGATGAGAAATTTAATGTCAATTAAATTTGAGTATTTAAGCTTCCAACACTAAGAACTAAAATTCAAATATTTTATTTATAAACTTGGAAAGATTTCAATTAAGTTTTTACTAAGATAACATAATACAATTAACAATAATTCTACTCTTAATAAGTTTTCAGCCATTTTTTTTTTGCTACTACTCAAAATATATTTTATTTCAGATATATTAAAAACTAACATATTCTCTATGGTGATGATAGCTTGATTCTTCATATTCAAAAGTTGTATCCGATTCCCAATGCCAATGTTTTATCGATCCTGTTCTAGAAATTATACCCTCGATAAGCCACCTTTAAAAATAAAATAATTTATTGAAATAACAGTCTAAGCATAAAAATTATCTATGCCATAATTATAGAAAACTACCAAAATTCTTCTTGCAGAATTTGTAGCAATCCAACTTCATCAGTTTTTTGTTTGATTAAAATCATGTATCCGGAACGACTCTGAGAATAATTTAAAGCTAATGCAACTAGACTTTCAATATCCAGTCTAGAAATTAAATGTTAAAAAAAGAGAGGTAATATTAGTTTACAGCAATTATTAATTAAGGTTATTGTAAAATTTTAACGAATTGAATTAACTTGCTTGTAATCCAGTTATTATCGCAAAGCCAATGAATTACTTCACTTAAGAATATTTCAAGAAGTACATCGATCAATAATCTTGATTTTCCTTAAATTATTGTAATACAACAGATATTTTATAAGTATATCGAGATTATATTAAGAAAATTTGTTGATCTTAAGATAAATGACCGATACATTTAAAAATAAAATTGGTTTGTACACGTCAACAAATTAATACTCTAAGCGTTTATAAATTAAGTCGCATGTGGCTTACAATAATTTTGCACTAGCGAAAAATACAATTTTTTTTTTTTTAATAAAAGTTGATTCAGTTGGTGTTTGTTTAATTATATTATGTAGCGATGTGTGGCTGTTGGTTTTACCTCTTATATAATTTGAAATATTAACAAAATAAATGTTGTTTTTCGTTTTCTTTTCTTCTCTTTTTGCAATAAGCACGTAGCTCATGGCGTTATTTTTTAACTTATTGTTAAAAAACAGAAGTAAATAAATTTTAATAAGACCACAACCACATAAATGACAAGAAATTATGTATGAACTTATATGGCCTCGAAATTGCAAAACAAAAAAAAAAAAAATAATAATAAAAATAAATACTAAACAAATAGCATTTCAATTAGAACTTTTGTTCTCGTGTGAAATATGGAATCCATATTCTAATGGGTGTAACCATATTTTATCGCACTGTTATTATTATTGTTTCCAGGCATTATTTGTTTCCAGTATTAATATAAAGTACAGTAATTACTTACTTACATACGTTTAAGTATATATATATTCCTTTTATGTTTTTAAAAAATAATTATAACCAAGTCGTCGGTGCAAAATATAGGATTGTCGTACATATAATTCGTCTGTGATAGTAAAAAAAATCTTAGCAATGAAAGATATATGTTTTCCTATCACAGAAGAATGTAGTAACATTTTAAAGTCAAATCCATTCATAATACATAATGGCAATAACTTTCAGACAATCACGTATCATTGAAAATGTATGAAATCTTAATATGAATTTACGAATTTTAACAATTTTATAAATTACCATTTAGTTCAATTTCCGTCGTCCACCTGTAAGTAAGATTCAATTAAATTAAATAACAAAATACTTGCAATGTTGTGTTACATACCATTCAACATTACTAAAAGCATCAATAACAAAATGATCGTCTGGTTCGGGAAAATCGTCCATCAATGTTTTATAGAATGCCATTTGTTGGACACATTTTGAAAATAGCTCATTAACAATTTCAGGCGTTCTTGTATTTTTCCTTTTAAATTTGATCATTGATAAATATTATAATTGTTTCTATAAAAAAATATTGATTCAAATTGATGTTTAATTGTGGATATTTATTAAAACAAAATTTCGGATAGATAATTATTAATATGTCAAATCCATTTTAATTTTCTTTCTATTCATATCCAGCAAAATTATTATCCGCATAATTTAAATTTCTAAGTATTCTCAACATTTTAGGCAAATAAATCGAAGCTGGAAATTTCAGAATCTCACAATATTTATTTTAAAAATTTGCTCTCAAATAGATTTTAGTTTTACGACTACCTATTCGACTGCAACTATACTCAATAGTATATTGACTATATTATACTATATTATAGATCATTAGACAACAATATATATATATATATATTTTCTATTGAACTATGAAAGCAGAGACCTTAAGCGTGAGATATATAATTTTAATTATATTGTTTTCTTTTTTAATTCAAATCATGATAAATTTATCTTGTTTATTCAAAAATAGCATTTTTAAAATTTTAAATAATTTTCTTAACAAGACGTTTTTAAAAGAAATACCGAAAAATACATTTAGATATAATTTATGCGCAATACCAATTTTATTGCTTCACTTTCAAAATATATCTTCTTTCTTTTTTAAATATGCAACATCTTCAACTAAAGGCGGATAGTAATACAATATTCTATTACAAGTAACCATTTAAAATAGATTAATAATAGTTAAAGTGCACTCACCTTCGTACAATATGATTTTGTTTATATAAAAATCGAATAACATTAGTTAAAATCGTATCTAGAAAATAGTCTAGTAATAAGACCTTTTCGCCTATAAAAAAAAAGAAAAGAAATAAGCAAAAATAAAACAACAATTTTTATTTTTTTTTAAAAAACTATATTGATATAAGATATTAACAAAATTAAAATTTAATTGTTTTTAAAAAGTTTTAAAAGTTTCTGAAAAAAACTATTTTTCAATGCGTACCATTTTCTTGGGACTCTGTATTCCTCTTCGATCGATAACTGTAATGATTTGTAGGCGAATCACCTCCAAAACTTTCATAATTTGGTTGTGTTTCTCTGCATAAAATTTAAAATGAATGCATTCAAAAATTGAGCAAAATTATTTCGAAGAATATTTTTTTAATTACCTGTCCTTAGTAGTAGGTACATCATCATCAAGTTTTTTTTTATCATATGAACCATACACTTGTCGAGTTGGTTTCTTATCGTTATCAATCTCTGATGTATACGTTTCACTATTATATTCATCTTCAAATCGATTCCAAGGTAGAGAGATATCATCTAGATTATTATAATAATTTTTACGAGGTCCCAATTTACTGCTACTGCTATTTTCATCGTAGGACAATGGATTAAAATATTTTTCATGCACATGATTTTTACTTTCCACATAATCTTGTTCATGATACCCCAAATTGGAATTATAATTTGGTGAGTGATGTTCATAATTCTGTTTATATTCATTTCCATATTCATCGTAATGTTTTTCATGATTCGGTTTATATTCATTTCCATGTTCATCGTAATATTTTTCATGATTCGGTTTATATTCATTTCCATATTCATCGTAATATTTGTCATAATTCTGTTTATATTCATTTCCATATTCATCGTAATATTTGTCATAATTATGTTTATATTCATTTCCATATTCATTGTAATATTTGTCATAATATTCTTTGTCCGAGTAATTATAATCCTCGTGGTGATGTTTTTTATGATGTTGTAATTTCTCCAAAAGTCTTAAAGATGGATGACGATTTTCTCGCAGAAATATCTTCAACCATGTTGGACAGTGCGCAGCTAAATATAATTCGATATCATCGAGTGGATTTAAATCGGAATGCTTATGGTGATGCTTACGGTGATGTCTATGGTGATGCCTATGGTGCTTATGGTGATGCTTATGGAGTAACTTATGGTGATGTTCTTTGAAGTTTTTATAGACATGCAAGAGTATGTCTGTCTTTATTGCTGGGATGGCGGTAACATGTTCTTCATCAGTATTTGATAATGCTGGTGACGCTGTGATTGTTTTTTATTTATTAATTTGATCATAAAAAATAAAAAGTAAAAACTTGTTCTGGAAAAGTCTTAATATACTTCTATCAAAATAATTATTCTGATTCATCGCCACAAAATGTTTTATTTTATTAATGTCTTATGATCTACGAAATATTCCTGTCTATTTATTTGTACTATTTCTGCATTTTGAAAAGAGATTATTTTCTAAATTTAAAAAAAAAGTATTTTTTAACAAATATTTTTGACGAGAATTGTGCAATTTATTATAGAGCTAAAATATAATATATAATAAAATAAATCATTTATTATCTATATCCAATCTTGGAATATGACGATTGCTTTAAAAATCATTTCATATGATGTTTCAATTTAAATATAATGAGAGAAAAACTAAAAAAAAAAAAAAAATTGTTGGTAAAATTAATAATTATTTTTTTAATACCTAAATAATTATTTTTATAGAATTAAAGCAATATGAATAATTATTTTATTTTATAGACAAAAACCATTTTAAACACATAAACTATTAATTATTTCACGTTTGAAGCATTTGTGAACTCACAGAAATGGTGTAAAAAAAAGAAAATCGTGTAAAATTATTTCAGTTTCAAATTAAAATTCTATACAATGTGATCTTAAAATACATCTGATTAATCTTGGATGGATGGATGGATGACAAGGGGCGAGTCAAAGACTCAACATGTAGTTTAACTATTAATTAATTCATTCAATTGATAAAAACAATTTAACTTAACTTTAATTATAGATATTCGGTGTGCAATATTAATGATTTCATTTTACAAATCAATTTTATAAAACTGTTTGTAATTACATATAAATATAGGACATAGATATTACTTGTGTTGCGTTTAATTCAAATATCATTATTTAGATGTTTTTTAATTGTATGACGTAATTGAATTTTATGGTCAGCTGTGTGTATCTTAGTAAGTATTAGCACATAAATATTTTATAAAAATATTATACGCACGTATTAGTCATATATGAATAAATAAATAAGAAATTAGCATTTAAAAAAAAAAAACGATTTTATCATTATTTTATCAGGTTAATTTATTTAAGTAAAATTTTATAGCTCACATTGATTATAGAGACAGTAAGCAGAAATAGTATAAAATAACTAGGTATTAGTTTTAAATATAAATATAAATATAAATATAAATATATTTAAAACGAATAGCCTATAATCTGACCATATTCACAAGCTATCAATATAACTTTATCACATTTCTTTCGATATTATTTGCATGCTTACTTACACTTCATATTAAAGTTAAGTTAAATTAAAATAAAACATTACTTACCCAAAACAATTAAACTGAATAAACTCACTATCAGATTCATGGTGAATGACTAAAAACCATATCTAAATAAAATATGGTGTATTTTAAACATATTACGAAAAGAGCACATAAACAAGTGTCGTGATCTTAAAACAATTTTAATGTCATCGTGTCAGTGGTGACATTATTAATTATTCAATAAAATCACAATAACAATTTAATTATTTATTTATTTGTAATAGCTACTAAAAATAATTTTTTTTAAATATTTTTCAATTTAAAAATGTTTATTCTTTGGCACTTTGAATACATATAAATAGCGCATTAAAAGCATATTATGCACAGTTTTCGCTTATGATTAAAAAAAAATCTTTAAAGGGCTAATTTTATCAATCATCGTTCAAACTCAACTTAAATTTGAACTCAGCTTGTGATTATTTTTTTTTTGGATTACTTGCTCAGGCTCACCACCTCTGGCCAAATTCTAACTTGTTCGTTTGGGCAATAGTAAATAAACATTTGACATGCTCGCTCATCCCAAAAAATGCCCATTCTAACTGTAGGTGACTGACAAGCATTTTCGGTAATCAGGGTTCGGAAAAACCCGACCCAACATAGCAAAAATCCGTGGGTAGTGGGTTTTTGCGGGTTTTTCTGGGTTTTTGTGTGTTTTTCTGGGTTTTACTGGGCTTTTGTGGGTTTTTCTGCGCTGA
>JAABKK020055341.1:0-11086 GCA_011634745.2 Catotricha subobsoleta
TTCAGGGTATACTTTTCTCAGGACTGAGTTAACGGATTTTGATGATTGAAGTACCGTTAGACGCAGAATTTATTCGATTCAAAATATATAGGTTTTAGGGTTGGTCGAAAAATCAAAAAAACTATTTTTTTGACAATTTTCGAAAACTGTTTTTTCGAAATTTCGAACTGAAAACTAAATTTGATCAAAACTAAAACCCATATATTTTGTCACAATTACGATTCTGCGTCCAACGGTACCTCAATCATCAAAATCCGTCTAGCCAATCCTGAGAAAAAACCAAAAGAAAGTAAAAAAAAAAAAAAAAATTACTAAACCTATACTTTATTTTTCATTTTTGAATGAAGTAAAAAAAAAAACAGTAGCAAAATATTCATTTTACCTAAATTTGACTGCTATAATGTTCGTTGTTAACAATAAATTATTTTCAAATACCTCAATAGATGGTTGAGTATAATTAAAACTAATTCTCCCAACATTATTATATATTATGTATTTCTTTGCTATTAAACGGTAAATTATGTTAGCAGTTCTGTATAATGAGATGTTAATACTATCGTAAGAAAATATTATTTAATTAAAGCTTAGCTGTGTATTAACACAAATACAAATATTAAAGTTAAAATTCTATTTTTGGTTAACTCCTGGTAACTAGAAAAGATTTATTGTAATTTTCTAAGATTGACATCAAAGTTTCCTGAATATATTTAAAGAATCCATTATAAAGCTTGTATACATATAATTAATAATGAAACATATCTTAATAATAAAAATTATTTAACTTACTTAAAACAAAATATCAAAAATACAACATATATTTAAGCATCACCTTATCCTGGCACTAAATCTCACCTCAAGACAAGAATATAAAACATTAAATTAAATTCGCTGAGCATCATTCTATTTTGCGTCATAGGTCCCACATGTCTCTACACATTTTTTTTTTTTTATTATTATTATTATTCCATAAAGTTATGTCGCAAAACATGAATTTTAATATTTTAGTTTTAATTAGTAAATCGCTAAAATTTATTGCTAATTAATCGTTTAAATTTATATTAAGCTCTTTAATGTAAGATAACGTTCAGTAATTCAACTCATTACGACTTTAATTTGTCACTTGTCACAAGAGAAAAAAAATATATTTGGTTTATACATCTTATTTTTCGAACATAAATTTTCGTAGTAGACGCACGATCTTGAAAATGTAATTATTAATTCATAAATCGTATTAAATGTTTATTTTATTATTATTACAAAACCCAATTTAACCACCTTTAAATAATATTTAATCCTCTATAGGACTTACTAAGTCCCCGTTGCATGCATGCCATCCCAACTTAAAATATAATTTTATTGATCTTTTTTTTTTTTATAATATATTTTGAAATTTTTGTAAACACAAGTTTTTCAATTCAATTTTCCAGCCTTTAGACAAAAAGTCACATATTTATAATTTCGATCGTAAATCATAACTTGTAAAAGTAAAAAAAAAAATAGAAGAAATATTACATAAATTTGCGCGTGTGCAATGATGATACTATTTTTCTTCTTTACATTACATGTGAAAAAAGATTAGTGTTTTCGAAAAAAAACAAAAAAAAAAATAAATAAAATAAATGTATGAAATATAAAAATTTTTGGCATCATTTCTATTTTAAATTTATATAATTTTTTTTTTTATTTAAATTAATGTTTTTTCTTTTTTTTATTTTTTTTTATTACTTTTATAAAAATATAAATTAGAAAAAGATGCTGTTGAGTTGAGCTTCGGCTGTATGTTATTTGGAAAATTATATGAAATTCTATTTAAATTATAGAGCTGAATAACAATGCTGAAGGTGTAATAAATTTGTTGTGTTTAAAACACTTTCACAATACAATAGAAATGAATGAAAAATGATAGAGGTTAAGTTTTTTTATTTTAATTAATAATCCCTGTAATTTATTTGCTTTTTAACATAAATCATGATTTTTTCATTTTTTTATGTTTTTTTTTTTTTTAATTATTGTATGTGGTTTTTTTATTGGTAGCCTACGCCTGCATACTTTACATACAGTGTACAATAAGAAATTACTTCAAAAGCAAAAATGTGCTAAATTTTGGATATAATTGTTTGCACCAAAAACAAAAATCACATATGTACTAAATATGACTAATATACCTATTTAGTTCAGCGACATGTGGCCTAATTTTATATGACAGCATCCGACTGCCGTGAATTGAAATATTTTTCAACATAATGTACCTAAACATTAACCAAACGTAAAGAAAAATAACTTCATATGTTCTGAACTAAAACTAATTAAAAAATACGATTATTCACTAAATTTCACGATGCTTTCTCATCAAATTTGAAAATAAACCAAATTACTGAAATATATCGGTTTTTATGGAAAAGCATCATTTTGTTAATGAAAGTAAATATCCCTACTATAGGAAGTCAGATAAAATTTAAATTAGGTAAATATTGAAAATTGAAAAATTATATTTTAAGGAGTTATGTGTATCTGTATGACATTATTCAGCTAAATTATCAAACAGTCGTTTCTTTTGTTAGTTAGTTAGTTAGTTTTTCTTTTAGTTTTTGTTTTTCTTTGTCAAAATTTTACACGACAATATCCTAGATAAATTTTTTTTTTATTAATCATTATACAATATACGTTATTGTCAAGTGTTCAAGTCCCAGTATTTATATGAAAATATTGAACATTTTATTTTCACCATAAATACAATAAAAATAATATTACATTTTTTTTCTTCTACTTCTATTTTTCTTTTCTTCTTATTTTTTTTTTAACTGAAAATATATGCACAAGATGGAAAACTGGAAAGAAATATATTTAGGTGTATTTTACGACTTTGGTGCTGTATTATATAATACTCTGTGTACACAGTCAAAGTCGACATAGATAAATAAAATCCAAGCTACTGGGCTATACGCGACATTTTTGTGTAGGTGGTAATAAAGTGCTAGATATCTTTTCTGAATGCTTAATTTAAATAAATTCGTACCAAAACATAATAATAATACAATATATATTTATATATTATAGAAAATATATATTTATGCCTATTGCCTACTGAAAACGCATGTCTTATTCTCTCTACTATCTCTCTACACATAATTATATAGCCCACCAAATGAACTCCTCTAGCATGAAAAAAAACATACTATGGCTGCTAAGACACCTAAAAGTAACAAAACTAAATGAATTGAATTACCAAATTTTTGAATTTAATTTCGAAAAGAACAACAAAAACAACCAGAACTGAAAAGATAAAGTTTATGGAAAATTTTGATTGTTTTTTTTTTTTTTGTTCTTTATTATTTTTCGGTGCTTGTTTTGCTTCTTTCATTATATGCCAATGAATTGGAATTTTAGTATAAAATTTCCGTACAATAATTTGTGTATCATATACTTATATTATATGTATATGTATGTTAGAAAATGTATAGATATCTAATCTGATGTAGGACAAATTTATTATTATGTTTCAGTTACATAGAAAACATTAAATCCTCATGTTTTAGTCTTTTCTTTCTTTTTCTTTTCAATGAAAACTTTAATGTTGAATTTAGTAAGTGTTATTGTGTTATGTTTCATACAAATATGCTATTGTTCGTAATAAGATTTCTTGTATTTTGTACGATCTACGGATAAAACTTTAGGAAAATATAGTTTAAAATTTGTTGAACTTCTTATACAGATGTGAATAGTTATAGAGTAGAGTATAGCTCAGCTCTGTCGACGAATTATTTTATTTAAATTTTGTAAATTTCTCATTTCTGTTAAACTTTTTTGATCCAGTTTTTTTTTTTGTTAATTTACCCGTTTCAAACAATATTTATAACTTAAATGCAATATTTTCATAATATTATAAGCGAAAACAAAAAAAAAAAAACAACCACAACATATATTTATTACATTCATGAAATTGTTAATTTTATTTATTTACATAATTAATATTTATTGCGTTTAAATTGTAAATAATAAATAATAAATATTTACTTCACATATATATAAATGATATAAATGATAGAAATTAATACGAAAAGAATATTTTAATATTTGCTTGAATACCAAATACAATTTATTTATAATATTATATCAAATCAATAAAATGCCATTCACAAATACACAGCCCACACTTACAATATTTTATTACATCATTACTGCAAATAAACATAAATTTATATATTAGGTATATACTTGCATGCATAATACGAGTATAACAATTTTTAGCGGATATTCAAATAGTAGTTTATAATATGTGGATATATTATATTACATATATTATTATGTATATTTTTGTAACTGAATGAAGATTGTAGGTAAAATTTATTTATATTATTCTTATTTTGCGTTCTAATATACTTATTATTTTGGTATTTTAGAGATTATAACCACAAGTTTTATTAAATGTTCAATTGCTTTGATGCAAACATAGAAAACTACTTCATTTTAAAATTAACTATAGAGTCTTATTATATTTAAAATGTAGCTCGTGTATGTGTACGTAGTTTAAATTTAATAGCTTTTACCATAAATATATTTAGTTTATAACAGAACATAAAAAAAACAACAACAACAACATAATATATAGTATTTAAGGTAACGCTTCTTCTCTAACATTAACAATTTAATTTTATAGTTTTGTCAGTTTTAAAGCTTAGTCATGTTATATATTTCGTTTGGTTATTATTATCAATTTATAGAATTTACCATAATAATTTTAGTAACTTTGTTTTCAGGTGAATTTATAAATACCAACCCCTTATAATTGACAATTAATTTGTTCTGAAACATTTTCCAAAAATGACATGGAAAATATTTAATTTCCCATTCTATGCATTGATTACAAACAGTTCCAATTAAATACAAATCCACACATATAGACAAAATACCTACGTAATAATAATTTATCGAAAGAAAAAAAAACACAGAAACAAAAAACAAAAAAAAAAAAAACTTTATCATAAATATTCAAACATTTTTATTAAATATTAAATATCGAATGAAAGAATAACTTTGAATTAATTAGCTGTGTGCCCGCCTATACTGACACCTCGTCACTGTCTATATATAAAATCTGACGAAAAACAATATTTTAATATGTGTCAATATTATTATTTGATATTAGGCTACTTAATACTTATAGCTAATATATTTCTTTATTTCTTTTTCAATGTTTCTCTATATCGATAAAATTAATATCCATTGAAATTTTTGTTCACAAAATAAATAAATATCGTGAATTCAACTATTTTTTATATATAATTTTTCTTTAAATTTATTCTATACAAATATTTGCTTTTATCAGTGGAAATTGAATTTTTTATTTTGAGAAAATAGAGAAAAAGAAGTAAGTTTAGTAGAAGGAATAAAAACAAAAACAACAAAAAAACTTTGACTGTATGCAAATAGTGGTATTTTTAATAAAATGAATAAAGGATTGGAAAGGATGCAAATAATGGTGTATATTTTTTCTTTGTTTCTTTTTTTTTTTTTTTATTGAGGTTGTAACATTCATCCACACATTTATCTATAGATTGACTAAAAATAAGTATTTACAAACAAAAAAAAAATCAACAAATTCAAAAAGACATAAACGATATAAAAAAAAAAAAAAATCAGTATAGAAAATGGTTAAAATCAGTTACTAAACAAACGGTCCCCAGACACGTTTTACTGTTGCCATTGAAATTTCAAGTTCTCAAAGTAAATGTGAATCATTTTCATATTATGTAAGTATTTTACGTACTACAAATCTGTAAAAAATATCATTTTGTATCTTTTCAATAAATTTTTTCTAAATTAAGTTCTCAATGGATAAAAAAAAAAATACAAAAAAGTATATAAATGAATACACGTATTTTAAATTTCCTCCACACATAACTAACATAAATATGATATACCACATTTACTGAACGGATTTCAGAAGAGAGAAGAAAATGAAAGAAACGAGGGCAAATAAAAAAAAAAACTTCCCATAATTTTATCGCATCATAAAATATCTACCTTCATAAAATTCAAATAGGGCAATATTTTAGTGGATTTTTTTATGACATTAAATATTTCATATTCCACTTTAAAACAAAATATTTAAATTTTTTTTTTTTTTACTCTCCAATTTCTGCCCGTATCTGCATACTACATTCTTCATGCCACAATTTATATTATTTCTCTCATTTTTATTTATAAATTGTATTCTATTTATATGGTAACCATTTACCAGAAGTATTTTTTTTTAAATTTATTATTTTATATGTGGTTAGTGTGATGGAAATCTTGTACTCGTTTGCTACTTTTAAGGCTAATAAATTGAAAACTTTACTTTTGTAACCATCAAAATATTTCAGCTTAAGCATCACACAATTTTAGAGAGGCATTTTCTGTTTTCTTCTTATTTTTTTTTTTTTACAGCAAGCGAAAAGTTTTATTTTACTTTTTTTTTTAATTCTGTTTATTATTTACTGACACAAACTTTCGAGAATTATTTTATTCTGTTTTATTGATTCTTTTTCTTTTCTGTTTTTTTCTTTTTGATTAATTTAATGCACACTATTTTCCGTTTATTTTAACTTTGCATAGAAATCTGATTACAAATTCCAATAAATACGTTTCATATGTTCGTATGTGAATAGGTTACGTATCAGAAATCTGGATGTAATTTTAAATTTGTTTATAAAACCGGTTTACTGACACAGTTTGCGTATAAATGCAAAATCATAACCATCTGTGCATTATCTACGATAATAATTACAATGTAAATATTTATTCAGTAAAATCTCATCTGTGTAAAATATAAATATGGTACAGAATACCTACTGTACCTACAGTCTGTATTTCGGAAAATGATTTTGATGTGTTTGTTGCTTTTGTATTGATCTAAAGTCTGAATTCATAATTTGTAAAAAAAGAAAGGGTTCTATTAAATAAGATTGCCAGAAATTTACTTTTGTCTTTCACATGTAACCTTTTTCTGTAATAAGATAAGAAAAGAGACTTTAGGTGTCATAAATCCTTTCTACCCTTTAACGTCTGATTTATATATATGTGTCTTTATTTCATAATTCACTGTGAGTAAAAAAAAATAAATAAATAAAAATCTCGTGATAAACTATTAGAATTTTGTTAAATTGTTATCTGATAAATAAAATATAACAACGAAATATTTTATTATATGACAATAAATTCATTTAAAATGCATTCTGTACTGCAGATTTGAAAATTCTCTATGAGAAGGATATTTTAATCAAAAATTATTAAATAGATCTAGTTTGATTAAATTGACTTCTGTTTACAATTTTTACGATTAAAGTTAAAACAAATTGATTGAATGACTGAATCCAATTAATAAACAAAATGAAAATTTTCACAAACAAAAATAAAAAATAAACAAATTGTTTTTTTTTTTTGTATTTCTATCAAATTAATTTTGTTTTGAACAAAATTAAATACAAATAAATTCTTTTATGGTCTATAAATTTTCAACTAAAACTGAATCAGCAAACATACGCATAAGTACTCAATATTTTCCATATAGATGATATTAATGTATTCCGTACAGCAATTGAGAACATTGTGAATAAAAATTTAATAATTTGATTTTTGTAGCATAATTCGGTAGGAACCGCCGGAGCTAATAAACATTAAACTGTTTCTGTTGTACTATATATATATGTATACAATTAATGAATAAGTATAAGTATTGGTGAATAAAGTGGGTTCGGTAATTGTTGTACTAATGTAATATATATGTATGTATAATGTATATCTATTAGGATCCAAAAGCGGTCTATTCAAATTCAACTTTTTTCGTAAAAAAATAATAACACAAAATAAAACCCATTTCTGTGAAGTTATTAACTTGTATATAAATTAATTTTTCTCGGTTTTTACGTGTATTTCATTTTTTGTTTTGTTTTGCTTTTTTGTTTCTCATTTATCTCAAAATGAACTAAAGTGGAATAGACCGCTTTTGAATTCTAATAGAATAAGTAATCATTTTTATCAGAACTTTTGCACAGTGTTCACATTTATATTTTAATCCTCACAAAAGAGAAAAATAGGTGATTACATGATAACGTTGAATATAGTGATAATTAAATTGACTAGCTTCTAAGCAACCATACCCAATGGCATTACATATATCTGGTAGAGCTACAACTCATTGATTTTTCATATAGCCAGGGATTGAAGCAGTAGATTGTTTCTAAACTTTTTAGTCAAGTTACTTTAATTCAACACCTCCTGAAAACTAAATATTTGACGAGTTACTATTTAAATATTTTTTATTATTATGTTTCCTCCGTGTTTTTCCTTTTATTTTTGTGAACATGAATCGATAAAACTGAATAATCGTATAGAATTGATATAGAAAAGCGGAAAGTGGAAAAGGAAAATGGTTGGAATGTTAGTGGCAAGTGTTGTGCATTGAGAGTATATGAAATGTTTTCGTCAATTCACTTTGTTAATTGTTACAATTTATTTATTTGACCCAATTGCATCTATAGGTTCAATAAATTTTTAGTTAATAGCAATTTGGTTTGGGTTGAGTACATGTGTGCATACAAATACATATTCCAATCTTATTTGAACTGAATCATTTAAAGATGTAACAGTTCTAATTGTATAACTAATTTAATTAAACAAATATAAGCCATAAATGAATGCCATACTGAACTCATAAACGTAAACCCAAGTGAAATGAATGTTTGTGCATAAAACAATGTATATATTCACTTACATATAATTTTATAGGTAAATGGTATGGGAGTATATGCACAAGCACAACATATATTCGCCAACAACTGTGTATGTACAAAGAAACAATCATAAAAACCAAACCCGTAATAGTATTTCTATGCCAAAATAATAATTTATGCTACATTGAATTTGTAATTAACATAATAAAATTAAAACAAAGTTATTTTAAAATTTTGATAGCTTTATTTTGTTTTTGTTTTTTTGTTTTTTTGTTTTTTTTTTTTGTATAGTTTAGGTTATATCGAAGCAAAACATTTTCGATATATGCGGACGTTTTATTAGAAATTAACAAAAAAAAAAAGAAGAAAAAACAAAGAATAAATAAATAAAAAAACAAAAAAAAAATATTACAAAATTAGATTGAAAATTCGAGCATATAAGTAGTAATAGATAAGTATTAGTATAGAGGCCCGCCACCGCCACCATATCATGATATGTTTATAGAAATTCTTATTCATATATTTAAGATATATAAGCATATGTATTTGTGTATTTTCTTCTTTTTTTTTTCTTTTTCTTCTTTATTGCTTCTTTTCTATTTCATTTGACTGGGTGTTGTGTAGGTGACACATTTTCGTTGACCAATTTGTTACAGATTTAGAGAAAATCTTGTAATGTAGCTTCATGGCAACATTTTATAAAATTATATATATCTGAGAAGTAGAATTAGTTTTTCGAATTTAAGTATGCCCAGAAATGTTGTAATCATTAAAATATATTTTTATTATTATTAAATTTATATTTTCGAAGAAAATTGTATGTTGGTAGCTTAATGTGAGTTATAAAATATATAGTTCAATTTTAGTTGAGAAAACGTGTTGTTTGTTTATGATGCGTGAATTGGATTTTTTTTTTTTTTTTTAATGATTTCTGTACAAGATATATGAAGAAAGATATTGCCAAAGTATTGCACTGCTATCGTTCACAATATTGAGAAGTGCTTGTTTGTTTTTTGTTTAATATTGAAATATTATTATATGATTTGAATGAGGATTTTGCTATTCGTATTACAAATATTTTAATTTGCGTGTATATTATTAATTCGATGGATTTGCTTCATTTCAATTATTTTTTTTTGTTTTATTATTATTGTTTTTGTAAAAAAATGAAAAAAAAAGAAAAAATAATTTTTCTGAAGTAAAAATGTTTGACTCATATATGAAAAAGTTGGTGACCATATATTTTTATCTCTTATCATAAAGAAAGATATATATTTAAAAAAAAAAAAACAAAAACAAACTGCTGTCAATCGATTATTTGCTGTTTATATTTGTTTTTTTTTAAAAATATATTTTCACAATCATAGTTTATCCATTTTGAATCCCAGGAAGTCTTATTCTTATTTATACTTAATTCTGGACAAGATTAAAGACTTTTATATATTATATATAAATATATATTTTATAAACTATCGATAATTCATTGCGTACAACTTGTACATAATTTGTTTATTTACAATACAATTCACACTACGCATAACAACTCAATTTGTATAAAAATTATTATAAATTTGTATCTCTTAACAAATTATTGTTCAATTTATTTAAGAATTAAATGGATAATTTTGTTTATTTTTTTATAACTTTTATTTCATCGTGTTTTAATGAGAAAAATGCTCGATGGTAAACTGTAAAATTAACAATAATACACTAGATTTAACATATAATATATATATATATATATATATATATATAACAGACCTTGTCTATCTTATTCTTATAAAAGAAGACAATCATTTTTTTTCTGTTTTAATTCACTCTTATAATAATAGTATTTTTGTTATTTTTTTTTTTTTTTATAACTATACCTATTTGTTAACCTATATAAAACCTCTAAAGCTACATACCGTGGCTCGCATACACAATAATTGCGTATGCCTGCGTCGCGTAAATTATTATTTAACGTTAATCACATTTAGACATAAACGAAAACAGACATAAAAACGTTTGGCTATAGGCCTACTATATACAATTATGTATATATATATTGTCTATAAGATCATGTCGACGGTATGTACAATGTTGAATTTTTTTTTTCTTTTACTCGGTTTTCGATCTATTTTAATTTATGTTGTTTTGATGTTTTTGACATAATATTTTTCTTCCATTTTTAAGTAGAGTAAAATAATAAAACAAACAATTACTTATCTATGGCTATACAAGCTACAAACCCATACATTTGGATGCCCGTTTATGAAAATGTAAACATAAAAATAACTGCGCGCCTTTATATATAATATATATATTAGGGTGGTTCGTTTCCCAAAAGGTTAAAATTTTCTAGCTCCAAAAGCATTTTTAGATGTGACTGG
>JAABKK020055352.1:0-11085 GCA_011634745.2 Catotricha subobsoleta
TTCTACCTGAAAATGGCCGTTACAAATTCCAAGATTTCGTTACTAATTCTTACAAATCGGTTACTAATTATTTATTAGTTAAAAATTTAAAAAATCACAAATTGGTCGGCTGGAGACATCTTCTACACAATTTGGTACGGTCTATATATAAATGTATGCTATATCGCAACATTTGTCCAGTAATATTGAAAATGTTTGCGTTTTGTCTTTTTTATTTTCAGTTATACAAAATTAGAATTTCTACTTAACTTTACATAATTTTCGTACAATTTTTGGATATATGCGATGCAACATTTTTTTTTTACAACATCTTGGTTGGAATTTCTTTTTCATCCAACAACTGTATTAGCTCATTAAGAACTTCTGCTACGCTCTCCTTAACAGTTATGTTTACATTTCTTGTAAAATAAAAATGCCTTCGATATGTTTGTCAAATAGTTTGTAAACAAATCAAACATAGGACACAAAATCAAACAATAAAACCTATAACAATTCCTTCCGAAGTGTTTTCCAATCAATAGCTTAGAGAAATTTCCTATGAAATACTTTTTTTTCACTACAACCGGCTAACCAAAATAAAACAATACACTGACGCGATACATAGAAAGCTTTTTGATTTAATCACGTTTTATAGACAGTACAGTATTGAAGTTTATGAATGTAGTTTTGATGCAATCGATATTGACCAACAAAAAAAAAACCTTTGAAAAGTGTGCTACTAAAATTCATATTGTTTCTATGGAGAAAATGTTTAAAATTAATGAAAAAACTAGATTTTGGAGTGGCTTCTCATGAATTTAAAAAAATTGCGCTGGCCTTGGTCTAATACATATATGTTTAGTTTTGCTATGAATATCTTTCTGAATCACTAATACAGTATAAAACCCTCTAAGTGAAACACCACTCGGTCGCGTCCTTAGGATGAAACATTTCACTTAGAGGATATTTTCATTTTTGCTTTTCTTTTTTGTGTTTCATTTAGAGGTACAAAAGTACATTTTTTTTATTGTGACACACGAAGGTTAAAACATTCTCCACCTAGAGGATTTTCGGAAAACGGAAAAGCCGGAAAATGACAATTTTCAATTTTAAAATAAATTTCAGACATTTTCCAACAATTATGAAAATAAAAAGTGTTTCACTTAAAGGAGTTACTGCATATGAATATTAAAAATAATATCAAATTGAATCTGTTGGTTTTTTAAAAAAAAAAAAAAAATATTTATCGCTATGCTAAATTATGGTAAATAATAATTTCATGAATGATCCAAACACCCTTAAAAGTGGGTATTACGCGTTAGTAACCCTTCGTTTCCATGTAGTAAGAATTTCTTACTAAGAAATAGTTGGTAAGAAAGAAAAAGTACAGACGAAAGAATTTTGCGTATGATTGTATTACTGAATTTCGTATACATGTGCTTACACAATTACAAATATATTTAACACAAGCAAAGAAATAATTCTTTCGTTCGTACTTTTTCTTATTATATGGAAACGAAGCGTAAGGCCTATTCTGGAGTTCGGCAGTGTCATTTGGAGACCATACACTATGCGGTTCACTCACAACGTATAGAGTCGATACAAAAGAAATTTGTCATGCATGCTTTTAGGAAGCTAAGGTGGGAGGGACTCTTTACATCTGCCATCCTATGAAGACAGATGTAAGCTGTTTAATCTAGAAACATTAAATAGTTAACGCTTTATTGATTGTTGTCTTTTTGTTCTGATTTGATTAGTGGACGGATTGAATCCAGTCATCTGTTTTCTTTAATAAGATTTAACGTCCCGCATTCACGCCAACTGAGAAACCTTGAATTTCTTTTCATTCATTTCCATTGAACAAACAGTATGTGTAAAGCATTCAATTCCGTTGCGCACCACTACGACTTTGACACATCTAGAACCAATTTTAGAAGTAATTGCCGTAACCCGCGATCCCTAAAATTAAATTGATGGTGGTAAACTCTGCTTCAGGTAATTATTTATTTATTTTGTATTTTGTATTGTATTTAATATTTTAAGTTTAGTTATCTAATTTTAATTTTATTATTTATACTTTAAATTTTTGTTTTTAAGTTTTAAATTTTTCATTTTTTTTTCAACCTGTTGAGATCGCAGCCCATTGGTTGTTATATAATAATAATAATAATCTAAACCTAAAACATCGTCAAATTCAAAACGGTTCCTTAATTAATAAAAAAAAAGCAACTATCCCGCATATCGCCAATTCTTATTCAAAAAAAAAAGAAGGTTTTTCGATCCAGCCTAATGGATATAATAGAGAAAAGAATATATTCATGCGAAATTAATGGTAATCTTACCCTAGCTTAGTACAAGTTTCGAACTCTAGCTTTACTACAAGCCAAAATGGTGGTTGAAACTAGATTACTGAAATTAAGTTACACAAAATCGAACTTGGATGGTTGACCAAAATACGATAGTAATGTCAAATATTGATATGATTGATCTGTGCTTCTACTATTTTTGCTTACAAATAATTCATGGCATAACCCCATATCATGCCCAATAAACATAAAATCACTCAAAACACTAAATGAAGGTGATTTCATGGTAAATAGGTATGATGATATTACGGTATTTTTTTTGAGTTTAATATACCCTATGGAAACAGACCGTATATTCAGTGATTTCTATTATCACTGACATTGAATGACAATATTAAATTACTGGATAAACATCCTGTTTCCCTATGACAATTATACACAAAATCTGTCCCGTATACCACCTAGAAAAACACTAAACCGAATGTTTATTAGGATGATCATTCGCCAACAAAAAAACACAGCATTAACCACAATAAGTTTTTACTAATTTTTTTCAAATAAAAGACACATAAAAAGAACAAAAAAAAAAACTAATATTCAAAATAATATAAGAATGCAAACGTTTAACTCTGATTAGCTTAGAAACATATTCAAACTTCATATTCTATGAAAATCACAATATTTACACATGTTCACATTATATGACCTTCCCAAAAAAAAATTGTTATTGACGTCATATATATTCATAAATCATTGCCTATAACATTTCAATATCATTTTCAATACTATTTACATTAAAAAATGTTGACAATATATTGTGAAATTTTGTAAATTTTGAAGGGTATACTTGCAATAACGTCAATGCCGCCGCGTATATACATTTTTTTATTCTACCATAGCACACAATATTAAGCACGTTGTACCTTGAAATTCTATATTGAAAATTTATTGTTTAAGTTGTAAATACAACATTGAAATATACAAAAAAAAAAAAAAAATGGTCAGTTTGTATTCAGTATCATTTTAATAATCATTGTGAAATATTTAATGTACATGTCAGTAGATAATACAATTGTGTAAATAAAATATATTTATTATTAATTTAATATAATATATTTTTTTTTTATTTTATTTGGACACGTTTTCTCGTTTTTATATTGCATACTCTACGTGTATTGTATATTCATATGTTTTTTGTTTTTGGTTTTTTTTTTTTTTGTAAAGTATTTTAAAATATAAGTACATTGCTTAGCTATTGGCAACAGAAATATATTGTTGTTGTTGTTGTTGTTTTTTTTTTAATTTATACTGTCCAACACATAGGTATGAACAAAAAGAAATAATAAAAAAAAATGTTAAAATTTTATGAGAACTGTAATAATCCAGTTAATTTCTAGTTTCTATCTAGTAGAGGTCTGCACGGACAAATTTTTGGCTTTCGGACACGGACGGACACGGACATTAAATTTTTGTCCGTGCAAACTCCATATTATATACAGACCTCTATTATATAGTGCATAGAGTGCACTACACACACCACTAATATTATGCACACCAGCTAACGACTTGATATTAAATTAATGTTTCCCTAAAAATTCAAATTTTCCCTATGTCATACTTTATTTAACCATTTGCTTGCTATATTTGTATTCTGAAATCATGGCATATATTGGCATTCGCTATTTTTAATTTTTGAGCATCAAAAACATGAATTATTATGCCATACTTTAGCCATTCGCTAATTAAATATTTTTCATGAAATTTCATATTGTAAACAAAATCACATTACCAAATGCAATTCGCAATATTACATATTACCTATTATGCGGAATTAATGGTATTACATGCCTCAATATGAAAACAATTTTACGCATTTAATAAATTCTTAAAAAAAAAAAATAATATAAAAAATATAATAAGTACGATTTGGAACCCACACTTTGTACAGGCACAGATAGCATAGAAGTTAAGAACGCAGACAAGAGATCATGAAGTTAAGTTACACAACATCGAGTTACTACTTGAATGGGTGACCAAAATATGCAATATTAATGTCAATTATTAAGATGATAATGCCATACGCGTTTTTTTTTTTAAATTTTTTCATAAGAATCAACATCAATATGTTATAGCAATAGCATCACTATGTAGAAACCATGCCAGCGAAAACACGTCATAGCTATGGCATTTTATGCTATTATTACATTTTTTTTTTTTCGTTGTACTTTCTAGTAAGTTAAATGAAAAATGCATCCTACTACATTACATTTATAATATTTTATTATGTATTATTCTGCGTGCACTTCATATTTAAAATTTAATTTAATTTAATTTAATTAGTGTGGTATCTGTTATCATTTCACACTATTAATATCACAAGCACATATTCATACGTTAAATTGAGAAATATTATTACAGTAAATGATTCTCAACAAATCATACGAAAAAGTGCTCTTTTATTAAAAATTCAACTATTAGAGAGACAATCTCAGCGATAGATGCGCATCCATGATTATTGATTACAGCTATTTTGCAATCCATGTTGTTAAAATTGGAGTTTATTACAGCTGTTATTATTCATATTTAATAATCAAGAATAAGTTTTAACGAAATTTTTGTTTTTATTTTGAAAGGTTTCATAATTTATTTTATATAAACTAATTAAAAGATTGAATTAAATTAAATATAAATATTCATGTAAAATTAATCATTAAATTTACAAAAATTTTACAGAAATATCGAATAGAACAGATTACAATTTAATTGAACCTAAAGTAAAGGCACTTGAAATTAAAGCAAAATGTATTGATGGAAGTGACTTCTATCATTTTAAATTTGATCGCTTATCTTTAGTGCTTTCAATGTTTTAGTAAAAGTCTGCAGTTTCCCACACATTTTGTTTCACCTTTTCATACAAAATTTCAAGCTCAAGGCTTGAGTACAAAAACTCAATTCAAAATTCCAAAAAAAAATCAGCGTTCATTTGAGCCCATTTGACAACTTTCCCGCACCCAAGCTTTTTGGAAAAAAAAATAGGTAAAATCGCTCCACCCTACTCTACATGTGAAATATGAAAGTGCATTATAGACGTTTGATTCTTTTATTGTCTTTTTCTTTATTTGTCTGGTTTGTCATGTGTAATTTTGGCACTTGTGCTTGTCGCTATAAAGAAACCAATCTTGTGGCTCTTGTGGCAAGTTTTGTCAAATGTGACAAAAAATTAAGAATAATTTACTTATTAGCATTTCTTTTATACAAATTTACACACTTTATTATTTTTTAATGATAAAAAACACATATAATTTATTTTTTATTAATTTGAATTAATTTCTTAAAAAATGTTAAATTGACGTTTGACATTTGACTGATGCGCCGCACTTGCAGCATCTAATTTGCTTGTGCAAATTGTGCTTGCCGACAGCGCCGCAAATGCTTGCAACACGAAAAAAAAAACGCATTTTTGTGTTACACATGTGCAGCACAATGTAAAAAAAAACAGGCTTCTGTGCAAATTGTAGAAATTGTGGAGCCGCATATGAATAAAAAAACGCGCTCAAACATTAAATACATTTTTCAAAAGAATAGAGATAAGATAAAAATTAAACATTTACTTGTTTTTATTGATATTGCCCGCCTTGCCAAGAAAAATTATAACAAATTTTATCTAATTTTAAACTTTTTACTTCATTTATTATCGATACGCTTTGGATACAAAATACCTTCATTTGTTTAATGCTAACAATCCAATATTTTATTATTGAATAAATTTAACACTTCAACTAAAACGATACTAATATAATTTTGAAAATTTCTATTTTAAATAAGCTTTTTACGCAAACACGAACATAATGAAAATATGAAAATGAACTTTTTTTTAGAAATAAAAATGACTAAAAATTAATTAAATTATTGAAAAGACGAAGCAAAACGAAAATATTAGTAATTGCGTTGCTAAGCAACGAATTTTACGTAAATGTATTATAATTAATATCCATTAAAAAAATAACTTAGCATGTAAGTATGCGACATCCATAGAGGCATAGCGTATAGGCAAAGGCATATAATATATATTTATTTATTTAATTTTTTTCTTTAAATTTAGAAGAGACGTTAGAGCAAATAAATTTTGTGTTTATTCTAATTCGTTTTTTACATCGCGATTGCATCGAAAAACTTTTATGATTTATACATTATATAGGTAAAGGTGCTGGGGTTAAAGGCATATTGTAGAAATAATTTTCCTTTAATGAAATTGAGGCCAGAAGTAGTTGCAACGGAACCACCAACTCTCGAACAATATAACAAATATATGGATGACAATAATGTCGTGATTAATGGTGATGCAGAAGATGCAGTTAAAAATTACAAGATGTCGAAATATATTAAGAAAACTTTAATTGCTGACATCAAAAGAGAAATCATGTAATTTTCTAGGTAACTACCCATTTTGCAGCCGATTGATTGGTAGAATGACATCCAAATGACATGGAATTTTTTTTTGCTATTCTTGATTTCTTGCTGTATAGAAACTAAATTCAACATCACCTTCATACACGTCTTATCTTACTGAAATCACACATTAATAATGATCAGCATAAATTAAAAAAAAATATTTTTGGATTTCGTATTAGTGAGCTGAGATGATTTTTATCTAAGTAAAATTAGAAAGACTATTTATTAAAATTGGATTAATATTCAATTTATTACTACAATGTAAATTGTAAAAGTGATTTTATTATATGATACTTTCATAGAAGATCGAGAAATATGTGCTTTTAGCTTTGACCTACGGTTATGACCACTGACAGTATGGGGTCGAAATCAGTTTCGGTCACTCCACTACATAATATAAGTTTTATCCCGATTCACTCAGTAGTTTCTGAGTAAACAATATTTGACCTTTGACTTCTGGCCCTGAACTTTGACCTCTTTGGGGCAAAATTAGTTTCGATCACTATAAAATATTATATAAGTTTTATCATCCAGATTCACCCACTAGTTTCTGATAAAAATAACATTTAACCTTTGACCTTTGACCTTTTTGGTTCAAAATCAGTTTCGGTAACTCTAAAACATAATATAAGTTTTATCCCGATTCACCCACTAGTTTCTGAGAAAAATAACATTTTACCCTTGACCTTTGACCTTTGGTGTTGAGATCAGATTCACTCTACAACATATAGTATGATTATGTCTCTCGGTCTACTCGTTCCTGATATTACAGGCAAAAATTAAACCTATAATTAATACATGTTTCACATGTGAATAAAAAGCCAAACACCACATAATTTTGACATCTAAAATAGAGTAAGTAATCTGATAATGACTATATATTAGTTGAAACAGATGTAATGAAAATAATACATTTTTGAAGTGAATGTTAAACGGTGTCTTTTTGCTTTTTACTTAGTTATTAAAATAAGAATAAATTTTCTTCAAACCCATTCCGTGACCTCAGGTCGGCCTAAATGAAAATTGCGTCCCCCAGTCAAAAATAAAATTTCAGCTTTTTATTAGAAAGCATTTGAAAACTTAATATGTGAAAGTATATATGTTGTATTGCATCTAAATAGTTTTTTAGAACGTAGTGAAATAATAATAATTGTTTTAATGTACATCAGTATCGCATGTTCAGAGACAATTAAAATTGTGCTATCGTAGATGGAGTAGTTTTATATACGAAGATAAATTTTAGATAGGGCATTGATAACACAAATAGTTCTAAATTTTGTTAAATATTCAAACTTCGATAACTAACGGGTATGGCTAAATTAAATACTACTCAGTTCGAATCATGTAGATATCCATTAAATTTTGAATAATAATAAAAAAAAAGTAAACTTTAAAACATTATAACTTCTAAACGAGAATATTCATTGATCACAAAATATCTTTATGGAGTTTTTAGGTAGATATACTAAACAAAGAAAACTTTAAATATTTGGTTTTAGTGGTGATTTCAAGATGAAATTGCTGAAATCTATGTTAAAAACCACAATATACTTTTGTCGCATGAGTTTAAAGAATTATGTTTTTTCTACAATATTATTGAGTTCATCAAACTTTTGGGTGCTATTAAATTTTATATAAAAATTAACCACCATCATTTTTATAGTCATATCGATGGCTTAATTGTTAATAAGGCGTATCAACATTTTGCTGGCAAGCGATTTTGATCCTTATTACATCTGGCACAGGCATTAAAATCGTTTGCCAGCAAAATAATGATACGCCTTATCATTAAGCCATGGATATATAATATTCAAACAGGGATGTATAAAAGATACTTCAAAATGTATCTTGATGTAAGGTACATTTGACATAGCAGCAAAAAAAATGTATTAGAAATCAAAATATCTTATTTTTTTTTTGCTATTCCGGTTTTCAAAATTAGAAGTTTTTCAAACAAGAAATCATTCAATCGATACCTTTGTGGTGTTAGGATCATCTTAGCAAAAGAACATACTCGCTCAATAGGCGCGGATGAAGGAAGAATTGTACTAAATTTACAAAAATTGAAATAAAACATAGATTAGCGGTAAATTGCATTGATGCAGATTGCAGATATAACAGGGAAATCAGTAGGTAATGGAAATAATAATATACAGAATAGCCTTTCCTCTTCTCTTACATGACTATTACTATTACACAATGTAAATATTCTTGATGCCGTGCATACGCAAACAAAGCGAAAAGAGAATATCAATACTGATAATTATGTCTATAAGTTTGTGAATCTATAATGTTATCACATCATAACCATTTACATTAAAAGTCCCAATTGCATAGAATATATTTTCGAAACCAAAAAATTTAAAAGTATCTTCTTTTAAAGTAACTTGTTCCTAACCTTTTCAATGTAAGATACACAAGTTTCATGGATCCAGATACGAGTTACATGGTCAATATTAAATGTATCTCAGCTACAAGATAATATCTTGTAGACAAAAACTATGATAATATACAAAAAAAAAATCGCTGTTCTATTCGAGATAACTATTTATCTTAAGCCTTTGATGTTTAAATTTAATCTAGAAATAATTACAAATTGTTTTGAAATGAAAAAAATGTTATATTTATTTGAAGAAATCAGTTTTATTTTGCACATATCCTTCTAGTTATTTCAACTTGTATTAGAAAAAAAAAACTGAATATTTAATTTCTTGTAATATTATTTATTTTCCTGATGCAGCTTTAGTAGTGGTAGAAGTAACGGTAGTAGTCACTGGTTTAGCAGTGGAGGTTGTTGTTACTCCGGCTGGAAGGGTGGCGGTCGTTGTTACTCCGACTGGAAGGCTGGCGGTTGATACTGAGACACCGGAAACAGTTGGAATAGCAGGTGTTGATGTTGCAGTTGTGGTTGGTACTGAGCCACCGGAAACAGTAGAGGTTGGTACTGGGCCACCGGAAACAGTAGAAATGGCAGGTGTTGATGTTGCAGTTGTGGTTTGTGCTGATGATGCAGTTGTGGTTTGTGCTACTGCTACAGTAGTGGTTGATGGTGACGCAGTAGTTGCTACAGGAGCAGGACACGATGGTGGTGGTGGTGGTGGTGCTGGTGCTGGTGGTGGAGAACAATTACAGTTACAATCGCATGTTGGCGCTGCTGGTGCTGCTGGTGGTGGTGCTGGACATGATTGACCAGCGATTCCACTGAATGTCTATATAATCATTTGGAATAGAAATTTAAATATATTTTCACATAATAATATATTAAATTAGTTATATTGATATAAATTACTTGGAGCAGACAGATAACTGCAGCAATAAAGACGATAAATTTCATTATGATGAACTGTTGAGCAAACCTTGTAATTAAATAATAATTATAATCAAATTCGAACAATATTTATACCCAAAAAAAAAAATAACGTATAATTATTTTGCACTTGATTAAATAACAATACGCGTATATGGATGTAATATATGGAATTTTTTTTTGTCTATAAAATATGTGATGAAGCAATAGATATAATAGTAGTAATAATCTTTATTTATTTAGTATTTGCTAATTAAAATTTCGTTATACACATTTTACAATATTTGTTTGAACATTAAACATATAGAAAGAAGTATTAATTTATGTGAGATCCTTACATTTACTAATTTCTGTAGTTAATTTCTTTTTAAATATATTAAAATTACTTTCAAATTGTGTCTGTTGACTTAATTCATTAAAAACTGTTAAGCCATTATACAAAAAACAAAACAGTTAATTCGTTGATGATGATTTCTTAAACTTAGGTCAGGGATATTCCAAATACACAAAATACATGCGTATTTTGAAAATACTTTTTTGGAGATTTTGTATTCTGTATTTGAAATTCAAAATACAAAAAAAAAATATTTTATATAAAAATACATATTCAAAATACATTTAATATTATTATATTATTGTTAATTTATCTAATATTTTTAATGTCTGAGGGACAAATAATTATACTGTCCAACAGCGTTATTGGGATTTGGATGTCAGTAGCACAGTCTGATAGGTTTTCTTTTTATAGGAATTAATGGCAAAAAGTTATTAAAGACATTTCGATTCTGCATCTAACGGTAGGTCATCATTCATCAAAATCCGTCTAGTCAATCCTGAGAAAAAGCCAAAAGAAAATAAAGAGAGCGGGCAAAAACAAATAAAAAGAGGGAAAAAAAGAAAGAGAAACAAAATTATACAATGAGATTTTGGACGTGTTGGAAGAAAACGGTTTTTGCCATGGTACTATGCAGTGGCGGACTGGGAGGGTACCGGCCTCACCGGAAAGTTGATCTGGCGGCCCCATATCAAAATTAAATTATT
>JAABKK020055363.1:0-11084 GCA_011634745.2 Catotricha subobsoleta
TCTATAAGATAAAGTCAAGAACTTACAAAACAGGGTTGTACAACGAATTTCAGGGTTGAACAAATATTGAAAAAGTGAAAAAAGATGTTTCCGTCATTTTCAAGTGCTCGGCGGCACGCGAAAAAATTTAAAATTTAAAAAAATAAAAATTGTTTAATTATTTTTAGACCAAACCTTGACTTTTTAGGGGGTGCCGCCTTAAAGAATCGATCTCTTGAAAATAAGGGCCACTCTAATGCACATATTTTTCAAATATAATTTCCTCTTCAAATATAAACATTTTATAACCAAAATATCATATTTCTCTTTATTATTTATATTTATCAATATTTGTTTACTCGAAATAATTTTAATCTAACTGAAATTTATCAGTTTAATTGAAATATTTCGATAAACCATATTTTCATCACAATTTGCTTTTATATCTATTGAGTGTTTGTTATTTCCATAAATCTTTTTCAATTTGTTTTTCTTGCTATAAATGTTTGGCTACAAATACGGAACGAAGCAATATCATCGCAACACCAATTTTATTTCAAACAAATACCTAACTGCAAATTGCAATAGTTCAGTATACGATTATGATATGTCGATAAGAAATCTACTATAAAGATATCACCATCATGAACACCTCTATAAATGTTTTATACGATTGTAGACTGATGGTGCAAGGAGCATAGATATTATATTACCGAATAGCAAGAGAAATAGAAAGAATGAAATTTCAGTTAGATGAGAAATATTTTTATGTGAGTTTGAAAGAAACACTAGGAAAATATTATATTATTTTGTATTTTGTATTTCGTTTTTTTTTTTTTTGGTTTGTTTTCATAAGTGGCTTTGTGAGAAAAATAATGAAAATGTGAATATTTGAAAGCATCTGTTCCCAAAATATATTTCACATAAAAATGTTGTTTATCTTACTCACAGAACTTGTATGTGTTTCAAATGTTTTTTTTTCTTTCTTCTAAATATTTCTTTTTAAATGTTCTATCATTTCTTATCTTTGATCTACAAAGAAACCAGATATAGGTATAGATATGTCCCTTAGAGCTCAATATTTCATAGAATTTACACATAAATCAAAAAGTACACTTTCAATAGATTGATTATTATAAATATGCTTTTAGATAAACAAGAAACTTTATATTTTATCGGTTATCATTCTTTTATATGCTTTTATATGGACATTTCTACGATATTTTTTTTTATTCTGAAATTGGGTTTTTAAAACGCTATAACTCAGGTATTTGAAAACAGATTGACAACAACTCTTTGCTGAAATATAAAATATATGCCATAATCTTGATTCGTGGTGACCAGAGGTCACAAAAAGCCTCCATGTCATGTTTTTTTGTCTATCTAAAGAAGGGGGAAGCCGCCTCTCCAAGTATCGTATTGAATAAAAGTCCTAAATACTACAGATGCTGCAAATGGCTTTTTTTTTTTTATTTTATCCTACTTTTTGATCTCATTCTGACCGCCTATAATTAAGTTATATTAAATAACAGCAAACCGGATGATATCAACAAGTCAGTAATTCAAAAAACAAAAACTATTTGCTGCTATTTCAAGAAGTTGGTCGCGGACAGACTATAAAACGTCATAGAGTAATATCGTGATCTCTGATGATTAGGAACGAATCCAGACTGTCCACATAATATATTCAGGATATTCATTCGTAATTTTCAGCAAAAAAAAAAAAAAAAGTTGGTGACGATACGTTCACAAATACCTAAGATATGATTTTTCAAAGTTGAAATACGAAACTTATGAAAAAAACGAAAAAAACCCATGCCAATCCCTTATTATATACATTTTACAGAAAATCGAATACTTAGTCCGCTTATAAGAGAAAAAAAAACTAAGGAAGAAGACTTACCACTAATTATTTTTCCATTAGCATTAGCCCCTCAAATGATTCTTATACGTTAAATATAAGAGAGATAGAAAAAAAAGAACATAAAAAAGTATAAAAAAGTAATTAATGCGGATTTTTTTTTCTTAAAATCCAACTTAATAACATCTTTATATATTTATTTCGTTCTGTTTTCTTATATTATAACATAAATTTATAATTTCACTTGTAGATATTACATCACAGCATATATATTATATATATACAAATATTTATTTATGTTTTAAATTAAACGTCCTGAAAATGCATATACATAAATACTACTTCAATAGTTATTAACTTCTTGTAAATTGATGTTTTTTTTGGGTGTACAGAAGTAGTGAACAAAGTTTAATTAATTATTTCTTTATTTTTTTTTTTAAATTACCTTTTCGATACTCAGACGCATAGAGATGCACACGCTTCTGATTTCAGGGAGGGGTACATTTGGAAAATTAAGATAGGGTATTTTTTATTTTTTTTTCATCGACGATTGCAAAACGACCTCAAAATAAGACACTTTCAACAACCATCGGCGATTGCAAACCGGCCTCAAATTCAGTCTTCTAGTACCGCGGGAAAAACCGCGCTGTGTGCAAATCGTATTTTGGAAAAGTGAAAAACGATACTATTTTCTCCAAGTTCTTCAAAAACACCGCGAAAAAAACCGCGCTGTATGCAAATCGTATTTTGGAAATCGAGATAGGGTAATTCAGAAATCACAGTAGGGTAATTTTTCCAAACCTAAAAAAGATACTATGTTGTTCAAAATCGAGGTAAACTTAAAAAACATACTATTTTCGGTTCAAAAAAAGATACTATTTTCGGCAAAATCAACAGAGGGTAATATTTTTTTTCAAATCTCATGTGGGGTAACCCCCCCTACTGTGCATGTATGCTCAGACGGTTATGGGTAGCTGTTATATATTCAATGGCTATATAAGGGGGATGGGGATGGCTAAGCTATTTTTTTTTATCCAAACCCATTCTAAATAAATTGAAAATTTTCAGGAAATCGTTTAACAAATTATAAAGTAGGCGCACTTTTTTATAATTGATTTTGTAAGCATTCAATTGAATAAAAGATAAATAAATATAAGTATTTCAATATAGGACACCGCAATTTTCTCGAAAAAGTTTCTTTTGTCTGAATATCCGAAAAATATTATATGAGTTTTAAAAGTTATAGTTTCTTAGTTTATAATGCTGAAACATAAATTATACAAAAATTTAATAAATTTAAATTAAAAAGCTTATATCAATACAATCGAATATTATCATATCGCTAAATCGTTGCAGAATTTCTTGTTCGTCTTTCTATCAAATTAAATATTTGCAAATGAATAAATTTATTAATTAAAAGATAAATTGTATTTACCGCATGTTTTGTATTTGTCTGTTCTTTGTCTTAAATGACAGCCATATGTTTTATGTGTTTATTTTTTAATTTATTCTATTTCGTAGAATATTATCAGAATCTCTTCTGGAATTTACAATAGTATAGAAAATAAATTATTAGTTGCCATTAGCCCGTTAGTAAAATGTGTAGTAAATGCATTTAAAGTATTTATATTCTAATATTTGAAATCAGTTGAATCGCATGTATGTACCAAACTGATATTTATTAAATAAACGAAAATTTAGCTGTTACTTTTTGTTTTGTTATGCACTGCATGTGAAACATGAAGGTGCATTGATGGTTTAATTTTTTTTTGTCTGTCCACCCCCCCTAATCGTGGGAACTAGTGGCCGGATTGAGATAAAACTTATACTACCCTAATAACAATTTGAAATTTGGGAACGTTTTGGGATTTTTCCCTAGGAATACCCCAGGAACTGCTTCGGAACGATTTTGCCGGTCCCCGGGCATTTTCGAGAAAAAGTGAAATTCGCAGTCTTCCCCAGGATTTCCCTAGGATTTCCCATAGAAAGACAAAATTATTGATTTCCCCAGGAACTCCCGGGGACCGGCAAAATCACTCCCAAAGAGTTCCTGAGGAATTCCCACGTACTGGGATCGTCTTGGGAACGTTTCCGCTAGGGAATTCCCCAGGAATGCCTTAGGAAAAAGAATTGTTAATAGGGCTATATGTTGTAGAGTGACTGAATGTGATCTCAACTAAAAAAAGGTCAAAGGTCAAAGGTCACATATCATTTTTCTTAGAAACTAGTGGTCCAATTTTTTTGTTTTCTCAGGAATTAATGAGTGCATAAGGATAATAATAGATAATCTAATAATACTATTTTGTAGAGTGACCGAAACTAGTGGTCGAGTGGAGACCAGACCCGCACAAACTTACATGTAGTGCATATAAATAAATTGGATACAAATTACAAATCCAATATTAATTGTCTTTCTTTCTTGTTTTTTTTGAATATTTTTATTTATAAAAAGAATTTTATTTAGTTTTTCAATCAATTGAATATTTTATTAAATATATGTACCTTTATTTAACATTTAATTTATTCATTTCTCATATTATATATTTAATAAAAATAAATATAAATAAAAAATGAAAATCTATGGACTAAAACGAGGAATAAAATGTTAAATGGAAATTGTCAAACATTAAAAGTGAGCTAGAGAATATTAATACATAGAATTTACAATCGAGGAAAAGCAACAACACTCAACAGATATATTATTAGTGTGGCTTTATTAGAAATAAAAATCAGATTAAAACCAAAAATAATCGAACCTTCAATTATAATATAAAGTTATAATTGAGTACAATATGGTCTACTAACTTTGTTATGATAAATTCAATAAACTTTCTTCGATATTTTTATTGAAAAGTTAAGCACTCAGTAAACTAATTTTATGTTTCTCCGAAACATACTTAATATATACAGAGAGAATATATAATTTTCGAATAACCCATTATATGGATGAACGTGTTTTATTTCATGAATCGAATAATAAAAAAAAAAAAAATGAAATTGTGTTAGAATATAAATCGATAATACTTGGAAATACACAAAATTAACCACATAAAATACCAAAACTAAAAGCAAATATTTTTGTAAAATCATTTTGATTATTTCAAGTATTATTTGGTTCTATGAAGTGTATATACCTTAACTCATCAAAAATAAACAAGAATTATTTTACCTTTGGACTTTGAAAATTGTTTCTAACCACATAGTTACAGAATAATCATGGCAATGAAAGTTATCATTTGTAGACTTGGATTTACATCCAAATTTGAACTACATATATATATATTATACAAATATAGAAACATACATTAATATGTATAAGGCTTTATATTAACTATATTGAATCAATTTTCTAGGTGATGTTGGTATTTAATTTAAAATGAACAATGATGACGTTTTTGGTCAGAAATACCTCTATAAATGTAATTTTATAGTTGAACTATTGAATAGATGTAAAATAGAAATGGTTAAATTTTCGAGCTAGTCGCAACCCGCATTACTAAAACCTTATGTTTATATTTGACCTTTTAATCACACAGAAAATAAATAGAAATGGTGTTTAAAATACCTTTCAAAATGGATTATAATTTAGTAGCATCGTACTGTGGTCATGTATGGATTTGTATTCAATGGACCTATTTTATTAGGCACAAACATATCCCTATATATTCATTAGGATGACCGGGTAATGGAGAATTTTTTTTTGGGAAGCATATACCTCAAAATATTGTTGTATTTGGTGCATAATGAAGATACCCAAAATTTGGTGTCAATAAGTTAAGGGGACAGCGTGCTCCAAGGAGCCTAAAGTTGATTTTAAGAAAATGTATGAAAAAAGCAGTAAGGTAAGGGCCCCTTGGGGCACGCTTTCCCCTTAACTTATTGACACCAAATTTTGGGTATCTTCATTATGCACCAAATACAACAATATTTTGAGGTATGCTTTCCAAAATTCGAGAAAGTGGAAAACCCGGTCACCCTAATATTCATTACTATGAGAGAGGAATCACAAAAATGAAATATAATATTATATATATATGTTATTATGTTTAAGGTTTGGAGTAATTTTGATATATGTACCTAAAACTCAAAATATATAGTAGCAAACCATTTGACATTTCGTTTACATTTTGTTTCTCCTTCGTTTACTTACATGCTATCTAAGTAAGATAGTGATTTTATGCGAAATGTCATATGGAGAACAGATAAGTTATTAAGCCTTACTTTATTAAAATGTTTTTTTTTTTTTTTTTTTTAATATGGTTGAAAACGATGATCTATTGGTCATTTTCTGTAAATTGAAGAAATAGGTAATAAAAACCTTGATAAATCATAAGTTTTGAACGGATGTACTTACATAACGCACAAATTTTTACCAAAAACTCGTATGACGGCAAGTTTTATATGATACATAATAACTTTTCATAAATTTGAAAAATATATATTCCAATACGCGTTTTCATCAAAAAATACTCGTATTAAAATCATAATTCTTCAACTAATGACCTAACTTTGAAAGTTTTAGAAAAGCTTATAAAATTATATAAAAAGCAAAAAAGCTTTAAGCTTTAATTGTTCGAAATAGTCCGTTAAAAAATTTGTGAAGTAAGTTTTATGCAAAAGTTGAGGAAAATTGAAATTTTTGCTAAATCATGACTTATGAACAGGTACACGTACATCCACCACCCCAAATTTTTTATTGTGATCTCGTTGATCCTTCAGGTAACTAATATACAATTAATTTTACATATTTGTTACATATCGATTTGAGCATAAACTGACCTGGATCCATCACTTTCTGCACTTTATTAATGAAGCTGTAAAACAGCATGAATGATTTTCTCGCGTTTATAAATCGAGTGAAATTGTAATATAGATAGATGGGAGAGGTCGGAGTGTTAAACAAAACAAAAACAGCTTTAAAATATTGTATTTAAACAAAATACATTTGACTTTATTCACTGCCTTTTACATAAAAAGTTTGATTATTTATTTATTTTTATTTATTTAATTAGATGTGTTTAATTATATCCTTTGGCTGTATACATATCTATATGTGTCTGCAATCTGCATAGATATGCTTATGCATGTATATCAATCAGTATTCAAATATTACATAGGACACAACAAGACCCAGACTCCTTAAACCTTTTTTGCCCGAAAAAGAAAAAAATCACCCCAAAATTACTCCAAACCTTCGGCGTAAAAGACGACCGTTTTTCTTACACAAACTGTAGTAAATTATCAAGTAAGAAAAAAATTCAAACTTTGTAAAAACAAAAAAACAAAAAAAACATAATTTACGGTAAATGAAACAATTACCACAGTCAACTTAAATGTGATTAATGGAATTTTAATAAAGACAAATTTCTGAAGGGACAAAGAATTTAATATTTATTGTTTAATAAAACTTTGAAATACCAAAATTAAATATTTTTGGTCATATATAGTTACAAGAAGGTGGGATCTAAATTTATTTATAAAAATTTAATTATAATTAATGACAACCCAGTCTATATTATTACATTTATATTGAGTTAACAGAACATTTAAACTTTCAACATGCTAATTATCAATTTAATGTATGAAAAACTGAAAATCTAATATATAAATTCATTCCACAGAATTAAAACTTCCATTTTGATTGTGAATTTTATGTAAAAACTACATATATATAAACAATTAAAAAGTTATCAGTCATCAAAACCGAATGCTAAAACTTATCCATTATGTCGAATACAAGTATGTATATGTTCAGGTAAATCTCTAGAACTTTTGTCTGAATACGCCAAATATATAAATCAAAACGTTTTTGTGGTGTACATTTATACCAACTTGTACAACAGCATAACCAGCACTCTGTTTTATTTGTTTCGACTAGTAAGTAAATTGCATAATATATCATTGCGGAATCATCTTATATTCAAATGCAGATGATGCTCAAATGGAATTACATATATATTATATATATTGCAGTGTCGCACATATAACGTGCTCAAATATATAAACTAATTTATATTGCAAACGAAAAATGTATTAGTAAGAAGATACAAATATTATGCATTATTCCGTCAAATTTTCCTAGCCCGACGACAAAGTAAACAGTCATAAAGTAACTTTTATCATTAACATTTGAATGGTTTAACATCCTTTCCTCGTATAGTTAAAAAAAAAATTTATGGATACAAATCAACTGAAAATATGACTTTGATAGCTTGATAATAAATGGGTGATTTCGTGTGAACTGAACATTTATAATAAGTTAAGAAAAAACTCAACTATCCTATTTTCGGGTGTACTTTTAACTACCTTAAAAACCTTAACTGCCGTTAATGTGGTTAAGCAAAAGCGAACCGCTCTTTGGTTTGTAGTATGAATTTTCTTAAATTATGGTTAAGTTTTTAAAATTTAATTTGACAGGTTCTAAAACTACAAAATAATAGAGCAAAAAACTGAATAAGGAACTAAATGACAATGAACATCAATTTTAAATGTGGCGTAATAGAGAGTTAATTCTGGAAGATTTTTTTTTAACTCAGCACACCCCGATATCTCATTTATTTCTAATAATTTTGGAACGAATCAATGCAATGATTTCATTTTGAATTCTATTAACGACATTCATAATACTGCAAAATCAAAACGGAATATAGCGTTAAATATTATTTTGAAGAAATAATACCTTCATATTCGAGAAATTAAAATATAATTATAAGTTATGACACAAATGAAAATGCAAAATGTCAAATAAAATTTCAATTTTTCGTGGAACATCAAATTTGTATAAGGGGCTGTTCACAAAGTATGTCACGCTCTTTAGGGTATGGGGGGGGGGTCGAGCGTGACAAACCGTGACAATGGGAGGGGGAGTCAAAAAAGACGATTTTTAGCGTGACATACTTTGTGAACAGCCTCTAACTACAGTTGACTTTTTTTAACTGCAGTAGCAGTTACGAGAGCGGTTAAGTATCGCGCGAAATCACCTAATGTTCAAAAGAATCGTTCAAAATAAACTTAATACTTATACTTACCACATCCATGAAATTTTTTAAATGTTACAGCGTGCTTTTCAGTTTATTTTTCCATGCATTTAAGAAAAATTATTCTATTTAATATTGATTGAATTCATGCTATAATTACGTGTAAAATTACGTCTTTGTTTTGGTATATTCAACATTGTTATCGTTCTTTTGATATTTTCTTAAGGTCAATATATTGAAAATAAATAATTTATAAAATGTTGAAGAATTAGCGTGTCTAAAACAATGACAGTTCAAATAATAACAATCTTGCTAACATTATATATTTAAATACGTAAACAAAATATCGAGCAAAATATCAATAAATATAAATATTAAACTGATTTCCTGAAATTAATTATTAAATATTTTAAAAAATGTAATTCAATTAGAAACAGAGGTGAAAATTATTTATTTTCATTGGAGCTGTTGTATGTATTCACGTAACTTAATTTAACTGGTCTATGTAAATATAAAAATGGTTTTATTTTATTTTTGGACGAAGCATGCAATATATAACTATGTCAAAAATGTCATGATAAAAAATTTATAAAATAAATTGATTGATTTATAGTTTGTGACGTACTTACTACATAAAAAAAACGTGCATGAATTTATTTTTAAAATTTTGAAAATTCCTAATTTAGAGCAATTATGTTATAAAAACTCTAAGCCCACGCAAATACGATTTTATGAATATAGACTTTAAATGGTGTATCACTCTAAAAAAATCATTTTTCAATGTCTACAAATTAAAATTTACTTTTTGAAAAAAATGAGGTATAGGCATTAGATAGGGTATTTTTTTTTTCTCTCATCGACAAAAGTTACGACCAAAAAAAAAACGGTCTTCAACTTTCAAGAACCATCGACTATTAAAAACAGCCTAAAAAAAAAAACCTTAGCTGACTTTTGAGAAAGTGAAAAAAGATACTATTTTCTCCAAATTATCGTCGACAATTGCAAAACCGCCTCAATAAAGTTGCGACCAAAAAAAAAAAAAACACGTCTTCAGTTTGAGATAGGGTAAACTGAAAAAACATACTATTTTCTATTCAAAACCTGAAAAAACATACTATTTTCTGTTCAAAACCTGGAAAAAGATACTATTTTTCGCTAAAATCGACAGAGGGTAAGATTTTTTTCAAATCTCAGGGGGGGGGGGGTAACACATCCCCCTCACCCCCCCCCCATTGTGCATGTATGGGTATAGGTTTAGTGATTTTTTTTTTTTCTCAGGATTGGCTGAACGGATTTTGATGATTGACCTACCGTTAAACGTAGATTCGGAATTGTGACAAAATATATGGGTTTTAGTTTTGATCAGTTTTGGTTTTCAGTTCGAAAATTCGAAAAAACTGTTTTCGAAAATGGTCGAAAAAATTGTTTTTTTGATTTTTTGACCTGACGGTCCTATATTTTTTGATGTCAAATAAATTCTGCGTCTAACGGTATCTCAATCATCAAAATCCGTTTACTCAGTCCTGAGAAAAGTATACCCTGAAAATAAGTAATTTTTTTTTTAAAGTTTTTTTTTTTTTTGTATGACAGCCTCCCTTAAAATTAATTTTATCAAAAAACTTTGTTTATGCAAAATGTGCAAATTTAAAAACAAATATATTCTGCATTTAAGGTTTATTAATTTTGTGAAATTTTTATCATATTTGATCGAATTTGTAAAAAAAAAATCACACAAAAAATCCGTTTTTTTGATTTTTTGAACCGAAAAACAAAACTGAATAAAATCAAAACACATATATTTTCAAGACACACTTATTCCGCATCCAACAGTGGGTGGATCATTTTTGTCCGTCTACCCAATCCTGAGAAAAAGCGAAATAAAATGATCAAAATCCGTCATCTCAATCCTGAGAAAATAATTGACATGAACATGAATACTTTTTTTAACGCTTATTTATTGCAAAAAATTTGCAAAATAAAAATTAATTGGAAGATAAGACTCCCACTTATTTTTGGAGCTGAAACTTTTCCCCATACAATGATACCCCCTCCGACAACACCATATAAAGTTTTAGTATAAATATATCTGACAAAAACCCCTTAACGGCGTAAAAGTGACGCGAGTAACTCGTCCAAAAAGAGTGATATCATTTTTGGTGACGCTGTATGTCAAAATAAGATTGAAAAGTAAAAAAAAAAATTAAATAAAAAAATTGCGTGTTGCGATGTCAATGAACAAATAAACGTTACAAAAAAAAAACCGGTGC
>JAABKK020055374.1:0-11082 GCA_011634745.2 Catotricha subobsoleta
TCGTTCATATAATTCATTTTATTTACTCATAGTTCATTCACAATAGCTGACAAACAAAATGTATTTTAGTTTTATACTTGCGACTCCTTCTACTAAAAAGTTATTGTATTGGGTAAATTAATATTTAGTTTTTTTTTTTATCCTTTATTCAATAATAATATCTAAATATTCAATTTTAATTTTAATTTATTTGATCACTAGTGAGAAGCATTATGGCGAAACTAGAAACTTGCAGTAGAACGCAATTAGCGGCGCTACGATACTGGTGAGAAATGAAATTATGTCTCAACTTATCGAACTTAATGTTCAAACAGGTCTATTCCAGACAATATATGAACTTCTGAATTAACTTAAAAAGTTAACATAACCGACTGGAGTACTTTATTCTACAATTTTCTTCATTGAACGACATAAAAATGAAATATTTTCTCAAAAAAAAAAAATAATCTAGTCTTGATATTAAGATTGGTTTAACGAACAAAATTCGGAAGTCTTTGAATTCTTTTAAATGATTTGGAACTTAATTTAGTTTCTAATTTTGTTTCCATTTTAGCAATAATAACGCCCAGCATCTTCAATGTCGTAAAAGAAAAACTTCAAAACAGAAGGGGATGAACAGAGGGTTATTTATTCCCAACGAATTAACTACCGAAATATTTATTATTTAAAACAAAACTATAGTTAACGGGTTAGTGCGACTAATATGCTACGAAATAAGTACACGTTTGTGATTTATATTTGTTATATAAAATGAATTATTTATTTAATGCGACTGCACAGAGTGAAGTATTAAATAGTTCTGGTTTGCGTGGGAGAGTATTGACTTTGTCCTTATATAATTTAATCGGTCAAATGCTCTCTCAAGCAAGTAGTATGCAAGTGTTGGTTTACAATAATATATATTTGTGTGAGGCACCACAAAACCAATAGAATAAAACTATACAAATAGGTACTTCCATTTTTCTAAAAGCACATAAAATATAAAGAATAAACACATTCTGAATATTATTCAATAAAACTAGGTAATTTCTAATTTCAGCATAAAACTTGCAACTCAAAACTTAAAAAAAATAAAAAAAAAAAAGTAAATAAAACTAACTCAACTGAAAACCATACACCAAACGTGTTTTTGATTTTAAAATTGAATTTTCTAACATTGACCAAAGACGAAGCCAAACACGTACATATATTAAATAGGTATTACCAACTTTAACAATTACCTCGTCTATTTTCAATTTCAATATGCGAGAACACCAGGCAACAAAAATATTGGATGGTCAAGAGTAAAAAGAAAAAAAAAAAAATACTATCGTGTGTGTTTGGATAAGGTATCTGGCTTTTGGTATTGGATAAAATTGTATTTTATATTGTTGCATGTTTTCCAAATAAAATGTATTTTTGTTGTTGTTGTTGTTGTTGTTGTGTAAAATTCTTCGTTCCATGTGAAGTGAATGAAACCCAATATAACCGAAAAGCCAAAATTAATTAAAAACAATTGATATTTCCGAATAGCATAAATTTCAAATAATAACAAAATTAAACCATCTAATTGCATTTGGTGTAGTATGTAGTTGTATTCGAAATCATATTATATTGAATGTTTAGAGAGGATATTATTTTCGTATAAACATTATTATAATAGTTAGCTTTCTGAAAATTAAGCAATTAGTGGCTATTTTTGCATCTATATTATATTAAAGTTCTATTGCTGTGTACCATCTCTGTATCAGCTCGTAACAATATATGATTATTATAGAAATACGACGATATAATAATATAATAATAATAATAATAATAATAATAATGCATAGGATGACTGAATAGATAGGTGGATATGTTTACTATATGTGTAAATGTGTACATGTATGTGGATAATAGTCATTCTATAGTGTTTGAAGCTGACTCTATGTGATGTTATATGAACAGGATGTCCGCTAAAATTCTATTTTGTAAAATACACTTGCGTACAATAGACAACATTATATCAACGTTAAAATAGCTTCAGATATATCTATAGTGTTTCCATATAGGTAAAATTTATACAAAAACCATGTTTACTAATTACAATAATGTACCAAAAGATATTTCAAAATTTATTATGAAAATTTTATTGTAAGCTTTTTGTTGGTGGACACAAAACGGTTTTTTTCTTTCTTCTCTTTTCATTTTCTTATTATTAAATTATGTGGAAATAATTATACGGTATATTCATTGTTCATTCAGTGTGTGTGTGTGTGTGTGTGTGTGTCAGAACTTTTCACAATATTTCAACAGAATTTCTTCTGTTTAAATGTCTTTAGTTGATTTTAAAAGAACGACCTGAAATATAATATGCTTACAATGTTGAAATAATAATTTAATTGTATTATAGAACTCAGTTCCATTACATTTTTAAATGAACCTATTGAGTATATGCGACTCATATTACGTATACGACTTATTTATAAAGTAGTCAAAAACATGATGAGAAATTCGTAGAATTTGTTAAGTAAGCCCAAAAATGTGCGTCTTTTTTCATTTCATTAATTGGCATTCAATTAAAATATATTAATATTAAATCTATGTGAAATGGTAGATAGATATTAAATTTCTTTCCGTAACATAACAAATTTTAGAGATTATTTAGTAGTAAATAAATATGGTCTCCAGGTTCGCATTTAGAATATTGAATATCGTTTTCCATAACTAATTAATTAGTAATGCGGAGTTGGTTTTTATTTTTCATTTTATACGTAACAGAGAATAAAATAAGGAATTTGCTGAATTGCATTTTAGAATATTAAAAGTTGCCGGAGCGGATTTTTTTTCTCGAGCTTTTTGTGAAAATATACAATAAAATTATATACTCTTTAAGTGTGAGAGCACAAATTTGTAATAAACATGTTTTATTTCCAAAATGTCTGTCATGTTCAATATTCAATTCCAATATCCATATATTTCCCTGTCGGAATTGAAAGATTGCCGATGGAAGATGAAACGTTGAATTTGTTGTACGGTCGTTATTATTGATCATGATGTTATAAATAAGAATATTGAATTATTATTATTGATAATCACTATATAAAGTATAAACTATATAATATATATGTATATTGTATATCGCTGGCTCCACAACAAAATTACTCTTAATTATGTGAGATTGTGTGTTCTGTTGCTATTTTCCGAAATTATTAGTATGATGTTGTGTTGCTTGGTTCACTCTTATTGCAAAATCCAAGCACTTATTAAAAAATCCAAAAAAAAAATCGTTCATTAATACTATACTAATAAGAGCGTTTTTTCTAATTGCTGTTGTTGTACTACACACCTAAACAGAAATATCTCACAATCTATAAGAGACCAATCCAAACTAACTTCCGCAAATTTTTTAGTCTTATCGAGAGTGACAATAATACCAGAGAATATGTATAAGAAGAAGTGCAAAATGTGACATTTTCATACAAAAATTTTGCTTATGAATACCTCTAAAATACCTCTATTTGTAGAGATGGAAATAGAGGCATTCGATAAGTGTGAAAGAGATATACGCTATTTGACATGAGAAAAGAAAAATCGTCTTTTGCGCTTCTCGTTATAGATATTCTTTGATAATACGTTCGATTAAACTCGTAAGTTTAAGCGCCCAGAAACTTACGTGGGATAGAGTTATAACGTGTAAGCTTTTATTAAATTTGTAATTGTTTTGTCATTAATACATCGTTAATGCATCATAAATACATAATAAATGCATTTTAATTCATCATTAATGCATTTTTACTGGCTATATATTTGTTAAATCGTTATGCTCCCATGACAATTTTACTAAATTTTCTATTAAAAATCGTTACCGCATCGTGAACATTAATGTAACGACATATATTCACATGAATTCTTTTATATGTCATATCCTATCATGCAAACACATTCCATATAGTTACAAATAATCTTTTTACCTAATGTTTATTATGTATTTTATAGTACCCAAAATGTTCATAGTTAAAATTAACATTTTCTAGCAACAAAATAGCTTCCAATTTATTATTCCCGGTCGCTTTATATTTTCATTTTATTACGCGATGTCAATAAGATTAAATGCATAAAGACTCTTATTCAGGCATTTTAGATAATAAAATATTATTATTAATCCAAAATACATTGTGCGGCACCGGTTCATTCACAGCTGAATGAAATGTAGGTATGTACGTTTCATTTTTTTTTTGGTTATAGGCGAGTATCATATATTCCGGTATCCACATTATGCATTACAAACAAACGATGGAACAGTATGGATGACGAATGAATAAGGATATTTGCAAATAAAAATATATATTTTTTATAGCGACAATGAGCTTTATCGTATTTTATATTCTAACACCAACCAAGTAAAGGAAAAAAGAATATATGTATAATGTATATAATATATATATATATATATATATAAATGCCATCAAATGACAACATTCACGGCTAATAAAATACACTTTCATTTATATTCATTAATGTTGTGTGTGTTATGTATAGGAAACAAAAATATAAAAAGAAAAATAGTGCGAGAAAACCATTCACTCATCCTCCATATTTTCTCTATTCTTTATTTTAGTGTTTTATAAACGGTAAAGTTAGTTTTTTTTTTTTGGGAGGTCGTTGGGACACATTTTCCTATATATACCCGAACGCAGATCATTGTTTTTCCTAATAAATCATTTTGTTTCGTTGTTTGCTCGATGATAAGGGTCGACGATGAAAACAACATTGCTCTACAACGCGCGGTGCGTATATTGAAATAAAGCTCTTTTTATGTCTATTATTTTGTATAAAATAATATAGAAAAGAGATTCACTTTACATTTTCTTGTTGTTTTTTTTTTCTTTTCTTTTCTTTTCGTTTGTTTTTTTTTTGTGTTTGTTTAGTTGGTTCTTGGCCCTTAAGCTATTTTGATTGATTTTCCTTTAATGCGAAATAAATTGCGGGAGTCTTTCTTCTTCTTCTTATTCGGTGTTTTTTTTTATTATTTTTTTGTTTGTGTACTGTGTGTGTATGTTTTTTTTTTATTATTATTATTATTCCTTCCTTTCGTTTCGTTAGAGAATTGTTTTTATTGTTGATTGTACATTAAATATACCGACCTACCGTCACTACAAGTTGATATTGGCACACACATAAATATATAAACGATATACAGATGATGATGATGATGAAGTATTATAAGAAATGCGAGCCATATGTAAAATAAAATAAAAATTTGATGAAGATGAAATAGTGACGGGTATGAATCCTAGGATATTATGAACATATTTGATAGACGACCATCCTTTTATTTCTACACCGCGTGCATATTCTTTGGTATGGAAAATATATATAAAAAAAAAATGGGAATTAGAAGTAGAAAAAGTTTTTTGTTTGGTTAAATGAGGGAAGGATTTATTTTGTGAAAATAAATTGATATTAAATTGATTTCTTTTTGTTATAAAACAAGTGAGTTAATGGAAAATAGATTCTTCACTGTTTGTCTGGCCCAACAGCGTTTAAAACAGGCGAAAATTGTATCTATGGCACTTAAAATATAACAAGTACAAGTCGGTGATTTTTTTTTTTTTTATTTTGGAAAAATGAATGGTTTTTTTTTGTCAGGGCTTCATGAAAAACGATCGAAATCATCTTAGAAGTTTGATTCTAATTTTGTTATTTTCAACCTCTATTTTGATGAACTTTCGAAATGAAGAGTTAGGCTTGTTTACAGGGATATTTTAAGTCAATTATGGTTATGTTTTTTTTTTTTATTTAAACACTTTGTTGTTTGTTAGCAGATAATGTAAAGCCCTTTCGAAAATAGCATTATTTAGTATGATGAAGCGAAGTTTTTGAATTTAATAGATATATATAACTCGACGCATTAAGCTTGTGATGATCTAAATTATTTATAGTCCGGAGGAATTATCGCTAATCAGGAGACCAAATACAACTAAAAAAAAAAACAAAAACATAGCAGAGCTTCACTGTATCATGTAAAGCTCTAATGTAGAGAGGTTAATGACACTAATAAAATGTTTGCTCAACCAATTCGAATAAAACTGTTTCATATATGTATTATTATATTTTGTTGTCGAAACGTGGGAATGGCTTGAATGATTTTGAGTGACGAGCAACTAATTAATCAAATTGGTTGGTCGCACACAGTATAGTTCATATGTACGAGTATATCGAAATGAAATTCAAAGTTAAATATAAAGAGGCTAGACGTGCAAAAGGAAATTTATAGTTCGTATGTTTTGTGAATTGGATAAAAACCAAAATTTTATTGAATTGAATTAATAAGTAATGGAATCATATTTTTATATTAACTATATAGTAGGTCATCATCATTCATCATTTTAACCACAATTAATTGAATGTAAATTAAATAAAACTTATACTCGATAATTCCTATAAATCACTGTGCGTTTACATTGAACACTTTATACAAGCTTCTACCACGAAGGCGCAATTATTATTGTATCAGGCGGTAATGCCATAGGGACGAACTGCGCTCAACACATTAATAATGAATGAAAATGAATAAATAAATAAATAAAAATTATTCAATTCGGAAACATTAAAAAAAAAAAAAGAAAAAAAAAACTGATCGAAGTAAAAACTGTATTTACCCAACAATTTATTTTAAAAATAAAAATAAATATTCACAAAAAAATATAAACCACTTAATAATGCAAACATCTCAATTAAAAAAAAAAAAGAAAGAAATATATTATCAATGAATTTCAATTTAATGACATTTAATCGGCGGTAATAGATTTCAATTTATTTCGTTTTTATTTTCTTTTGCTTCCTATATCTTTATTTATTATTATGAAAACCATAAAAAGAAAAAAAATTGTATATACATTTTATTACACAATTTCAATTGATGTATTCTCGCCTCCTTTGCTCGCGCCTATATCACAAACCTCGCCACCCCGTTTGTGTCCAACTACATCGCAGGCTATATACATTTTTACGCGTACCGATATTGAATATTGAGGAATGTAAATTATTATTATTAACTAGCAGAAGCCGTACCAATAAAATTGTATTCACAGCATTGAACTTTAAAGAAAGAAGAAAAAAAAAAAGATGAAAAAAAAAAGATCTAAAATATCTTTTCATTTTGATTAATGCGTACCGAATGGAAAAAGATTTGCTTTCGTGGGCTGCTGGTTTTTTTGTTGCTGGGCTCCTTCTTCGTCTTTGCTTTCTCTTTGCTATATTGCCTTATTTTCTTCAAAAGAAAAAAATAAAAAAAAAAAAACAAGAAAAGGGAAAATTATGGAAGAAGAAGGTTTATTTCGTGCTATGAATTTTTAATATAACATTCGTGATTAGAGGCTATAAATTTTCGAACGTTGTATATTTAGTGTTAGAGGGACTATTTAATTTATTTATTAAAATATCAATTGATTTGTTTTTTTTTTCACGTTTCGTGTTCTATTTATCTTCTTTTTTAACTCTTAAGAATTTCTTTTGATTTTGCTTAGGCAAATTTCAAACTACTGGCATTTTTTTTTCTCTCTCTTTTGTGTAAGCTGGTTGTTGATAAATATTGACAATTAGATTTTCGAAGGTTTTAAATTATAATAAAATTGGATATAAAGGTTTTTCATGCATCTATTATTTATTATTATCGAGAAACAATAAATTATTGTAATCGGGAATTGGTTATTTTGTTGTTGTTGTTTTGATTCATACAGAAGATGTTCGGAGTAAATTATATTTGGTTATTTTGCATTGGATTATTTGTTTAGGTGCTGGGAATTTTGTCGCGTAACAATAACTACGAACTTTAACTGCAAATTGCATTTACTATTTTCTGCATTAAATAAATGGCCAGTGGCTAGAGCACATAATAACTATTTATGGCATATAAGATTTATGTCATTTTTTTTATAAAGAAAAAAAAAATGTGGGAATAAAACATATTTTATTAACAAGTGGCCCTAGCGGGGGAACACATCATCTTAATAAAGGCCCTTAAAAGACTTCGGAAGTCTTTGATTAAAAGAAAATAAAAAAATAAATAAAAAATGTTGAAAATCGGCTTATATAACATAAAATTTTATGGCATTACAGTCACTTCCTCAAAAAATAGAATGTAAAAAAAATACTCCCTTCTAGTCCTATTGTATAAGTATATTGGTGCTGAAGACGTCGGGATATGATCAAATATGAATTTAACATCAAAACATCAAAAAAAAAATATCTTTTGGTCAGATTGTGTTGCATACGAAAAGAAAGAATCTCTTCGTATTCGTGGTGCCATAATATAATTAATATAATCGTTTTCTTTTCAAATTATGCTTCTAATAGAGCAGCCAATGATCGCTTTATTGACATTCACCAGTTTTCATTTATTGCAACAGCTTTACTATAGTTCAAAACAGCATCTCTATATCTACAGTATAGAAACTGCAAGCTTTGTGGCATTCTTTGTCGCATATCTATCAGAAATTATAAATTAAATATAAGACTGGTCTTTTATAAGAATAAAGGAAAATGTACTTATATGATTTACAGACAATTTTGCTTTGATTAAAGCAAATAAATATGTACTTACTTACTACAATAAAGAGTAGAAAGAAAATGTACAATAAAAAATAACTTTTTTGTTTGTAAATCATATAAGTACATTTTCCTTCATTCTTATAATAGAAATTCTTATACATTTAATTTCTAATTTATAAAATTGATAGGATATGCGAAAAAGAATGCTCAAAGCTTGATGTTTCACATCAATAAATTATAAATAATTATAAATAGCAATTGCAAAAGAGCAAGAATGCGATAGTTTTTTTTTTTTTTTTTGTATTAAATTGAAAAACTTTTAATGTTAAGTAAGTACCTATTATTTTTTTATACGTATTCAGTTTCAGTTGTTTTCAGTGTCAGTGTCAGTATTGTTAAATCTGTATTAATAAATAACATTTTATGTTGTTGTGTTTCTGGTTTATATTCTATTGTTTTATACGGTTTTAAATATTATATTTTTAATCGTTGATCATAATTTTCATTCTTAGAATTATCTTACGTTTTATTTTTAAAATGTCCAATATAATTTTGAAAGGTTTTTTTTGTCTTTTCACCATCTGATTTTCATCAAGTTTAAAAAATTGAAAAGGATATTATTTTTTTTTGAATGTCATATATAAGATAAAGATATTTTTTTTCTAAAATTAAATATTATATAGACCGGTATTCATAATTTTTTTTTTTTTTTTTTTTTATTTAAATAATTTAAAGAGAATAACAGATTCTAAGAATGATTATTGAATGAAAAATAGGTAAATTCTGATTGGTTAAATTTTAAACGGAAAAATATTTAGATAAATCTCTTACCAATCGTTTTCTCAACGTTTTGAATGAAATGCTAACTGTAAAAAAAGGAAATGCCCATATTTTTTTTTTTTAAATTAGTTACTGGGGTTACGTTCAAAAGGTAAGGCAAAATTGGGGGCAGTGGTTAGAGTACATAACTTTTTATGACATAAGCGATTTACGTAATTTTTTGGTAAATGGAGAAAATGGAATAATATGTACTTTATTAACATGTTGCCCTAGCGGGGGGAACACATCAACTTAATCAAGTGACCATTAGAAGCCTTCTAACGCTTATCACTAACTGAAAATTAAAGAAATAAATAAAAAAATATGTCATTTAGCCTATTGAAAATCGGCTTATATCGCATAAAATTTTATATCATATAGTCACACCCAAAAATAGGACATGTCTAAGATACAGATGTATTGAAGCGCTAAAAAAAAGAAAACAAAAACAGAATTATCCGTTTCCGCTATTTAATTTTGCGATTATGCGATTTTGAGCTATACTGGAGCAAACCTGCTGGTCGCTGGAACCTTCAGCATTAAACATTTTGAACCTATATGCTCTTTCAAAATCACGCATTAATACTGCTGTACGGTTCTCGAGATATCGTCTAAATCTGATCAACTCAAGAAAACTATGAAATTTATTCCAGATGGATATACCATTATTCTACGATTTCCTACAAAAGACCGAAGTAACCGTGAACAGAATAATGATAATGATTAATGTGTAATGTTTTCATTTTTTTTCATTAAATTTTTATTTGTTTGACGACTTACTAATTCAAAAAAATATTTTAATACAGAAAATATTGCATAAGCTTTTATTTCCTTTCTTTAAATCTACATTTCTTTATCAAAAATATCCACAAAGTAGGTTACGTGTAAGTTAAGTGTAAAAAGTTGACACCGCCCGCCCATAGCAAATTTGAATGAAAGAATATTTAGTTTTTATTTTAATTTTTTTTAAAAAACCATTTAATTTTGTTTATAATCGAGGTTACAATATATAGTTTTATATGGAAACTTTCATACTTTACCAAAAATAATAATTATGGTGAGTTTTCCTAAAAAAAATTCAAAATTTCATGTCCCTATTTACCAGTTAGCGATTCAAATATACCTCTATCGATAGATTAACATAATCAAGTATTATAGATAAGAATGTATTAAAAGTTAATTATATGTATTTTAATAGAAATAATAATAAAGCTTACACGAAGAACAAAATTGTGTCTAATGCTCATACAGCTTACTACACGTTTAATTAATAGCAGCTGAAAATAAATTTTACCAAAAAAAGAAAGAGATGCGAATAAAAAATTGAATGAAGAGTGAATATTGTGTTTCAGCAGCAATTGTAGAAAATGTTTAGAAATTGGCTGCAATATTGTTGTATGCATTACCGATATTCGTCAGTCTTTGTTTACACCCCGTCTAGATTACCAAAAATTAGGTCCATTTTATTAAATTTTATGGTCATATAAAGACATGCCTACAAAAACAAGAGTGAGATCGAAATATCCGAGTTAAACAAAATTGTGTCGTCATTGTTTGAAAAAGTAAACAAACGAACCGAATTTTTTGTAATCTAAACGGGATGTTAGTCTAATATTCAAAAAAAAAAAATACTGTAATTTCAGGTGCAATTAATTACCTAACATGTAGTATGCCCGGGTAAAAAAGTACTTTACACAACTTCACAAAAAACTTCATACTTTATAACAGCAGACGTTATAATACTTTAAG
>JAABKK020055385.1:0-11080 GCA_011634745.2 Catotricha subobsoleta
CATCCAGCAACTCGTCCTATGGATCCTACTTCAACAATTTTATCTTCAAATAATAATCCATATTCAATGCAAATAGGTGCAATATGTGGTCTGAATTCAATGTGTCGCTTTAAAATTATTATTGCAATATCGGCCGCATAATTTCCAGAGTAATCAATGTATCCAGGATCTTTATGTATAGCCTCAATTCCGAATACTTGCGTCTTCAGGTGTTCCTCAGCATTATAATCGATATAAGTTTTTCCAGCTACAATCTTATACAACGAAATATCATCAACACCATCTGAATTCCTATTCCAAAAGCAATGCATTGCTGAAACTACTACTCTCGGATTTATTATGGTTCCACCGCATTGTAAATCATATTTTCCTGCAGTAAGTTTATAAATACCAACATGCCATGGTACTTTTGTGATATTTGATACAAAGCCACCCGCTATAAATGCTTGTCCAATCGCTGTTTCTTCACCACAAATTTGATTACAGACTTCTGGAGTTGGTGTCCATTGTGTGTTAACATCACAGAAGGTTTCTTGTTGTGGTAAACCGAATCTTTCGTATCCTTGTTGACAGTTAATTTTAGCAATTGTTCCAGGAACGGCTCCATTCAAACAAGATACCTCTTTATTATCATGAACACAAGTAGCAATAATTGATATACCAGAAATTGGTCCTGAATTGCAATATGCGTTGCAAGTGGGCACATGTTTTGCAGACCATTTACCATTCAAACAATAATTTGATTCCACTCCCTCTAATCGGAAGTTATTGAAACATTTATATTTAATTAGGCCAAATGATTCTACCATTTCACCATACGGCAGCGGTACATTCACTGCATTCGGATATTCAACCCATCCATTTATTGGTATTTTGTCAATTGTGCATTTACCTGTAAATAATTTCAGTATATTTTATTAGCTAAAGAATATAATTTAATAACATTTATTTTTAGATGAGTAATACCAGCTCCCAGCTCGATCTTAATTCAATATATAACTAATTTAATTTTGTTTGTTAAAATTTGGTATACATTTACCTGGATTTTCTTCTGGTAAAAATAGTTCACACTGTGCATCAACTCCACAGCTTTCGGTGACATCAATGCATTGATCATAAACCTCATAGTACCGATCAACATTAGTAAATTCCACTGAAAACAAATGAATATAATTTTTTTCTTTTCATCTGAATAATTACAATATTTATTAATTGTGAATAAAAATATTTTGAATTTAAAATAATATTTAAAAATGTATCGAACTTACCGGGAGCGACGAAAATATTCGGATGAAATAGCGTACATTCTGTATCAAATTTATCATATTGACTATTACTGCACTGTATTGATGGCCCACAATTTTCAGTCAGACGAATACATTCATTATAATTCTCAGTACCGGGTTCCTCATAAATAATTTCTTCTGCAATTAAATATATAGTTTTAATTTGTTTCGTAAGTTGAATGGGAATAAGCTCTTAAATAATATAAAATTAATAATTTTGTAAATCTGAGATTTATTATTCGTGTTCGAAGTCCATAAATTTAATGAATCTTATTTTATTTTTTGAGAAAACCAGCTAGATATTAAATAAATGATTTCAATATTTTATTAATTAAATAAATCTTAGAGAACAACAGTGAAAACCTGTTAACTTGACGTATACAATCTTAGCAATTATTTTTGATTTGTTCGGTCTCCATAATAAATGTTTTAATTAAAAAAAAATCAAATTATGTTTTTTTTTTATTTCTCAGCCTTAATATAGCCTATACTCGTAAATGTTTCTTGTATACAACAATTAATACTGATATTTATTTAATATATATAGATAGACAGACAGATAAATGGTTAACGACACAGACTATATGGACTCGAATCCAAGCGATTGCTAGTAAATTTAAATTGAACTTCACTTCTAAAGTGAATTTGTCTGAACTCAACCTTTACTCAGCCTGAACTCAGCCTTAATTTAGACTGAAATCAATCTTTACTCAGTCTAAATTCGGTTGTACTCCACTATACTGCATTTATACTTACAGTTCCGAATATACTGCACTAATCTGAACTTAAACAAAAAGTTATCTGAACTCATCATCAGTACCTCTACAGATATCCGTGTTTATGCGGGTAACGGTATGAGAGCAAATGTTTATATCTAATTTAATTCTATTTATTTAAACTTGATATAAAATTACTTGGAATGGTTTCTGGATTGTTTAGTATACATACGGAATCATCTCCACAGCTTTCGGTGACATCAATGCATTGATCATAAAACTCATAGTACCGATCAACATTAGTAAATTCCGCTGAAAACATATATGAATATAATTTTGTTATTTTCATCTGAATAATTACAATATTTATTAATTGTTCGCATATCTTATAATTAATTGTGAATAAAAATATTTTGAATTTGAAAATGTGTCGAACCTACCTGGAGCGATGAAATTTTCTGGATGAAATAACGTACATTCTGTATCAAATTTATCATATTGACTATTACTGCACTGCATTAAAGGCCCACAACTTTCAGTCAGAGGAATACATTCATTATAATTCTCATCGCCATTGATAAGTTCTCCTGAAATTAAATATATAGTCTTAATTTGTTTGGTAAGCTGAATGGGAAGCGCTTAATAAATAATACAAAATTAATAATTTTCTAAATCTGAGAATTATTAATTGTGTTCAAAATCAAGAAATTTAATGATTTTCATTTTTTATTTTTGATAAAACCATGAAACTTTTAAGAAACAACAGTGAAAAGTGAAAACCTGTTAAGTTGACCGTATAAAGTAATCACTTTTAATTGGTTCGGATTTTATTATTTTTCAAAAACATTCTTTTATAGGCAGAAATAGCCATAATCAATGTTTTTTGTTTAAAAAAAAATCAAAACGTAGTCTATTCAGAAATATTAGTGAGACGCTCACTTCCCTTGTGAAAAAGAAGTTGTTATTCCCTGGAATGGTTTCATAGTATTAAAAATTTCATACCACATCCAGGTATAAATTATGGTATGAATGTGTTCCAAATATGCCTTCTCATACCTTTTTATGGTATATGAATTCCATATCATTCCAAGGTATGACAACTTTTTTTCCACTAGGGTTACCCAAGCGGCATTTGTTTGTTACTAATTAATAATTTTGGTAAAAAAATTACTGCACTTTTTGGTAATTATTTAATAATTTCTTGACCGGTTTTGGGGTTTCTCCCCCAAGTAAACATCAAACTTCAAACTGTATTCTGTATTGTGATTGTATTCGTAAGAAGCTGACATTTACATATATACCATATATAACGATCGGAGTTAATACAATGTATAAATAAAACAAAATCTGTGTATGTACTTGTACATACTCTTTAACAACAACACACAAATAATAAATGTCCATAATAAATCGTTCAACATTGCAAATAAGCAAATCAATCAACTTTATAAAATAGGTTGTTTATATGTTTTTAATCTGCACAAAATAATCATCACTTTTCCAATTTGAATGCCATCAATTAAATAATTAAGCTAAAAGAATTTATTTGATAATAAAATAAGCTCCAGTAAACCAGAATTATTGAAGCAAACTAATAAACTGAATATTATTAACAAATCTTAGTTCTCAATTTGCTAGCACTGGATATATCGAACATATACATTAAATTGAATCAATATACATTTGCATGTATGGAGAAAATCTTATTTTTACAGTCGATGTTAATGTATGTAATCGCTATTATTTTGTTCCAATGGAAGGAGCGCATACCAACAACATTACATATCGTAATATTTGCAGAAAAAAACCAGTACTAAATTAGAAAACCCGTAGTCGTAATAAGATTTTTGCCAGGGACGACGAAGTGGAACAATCATAACAAAGTTTCACGAATTTGTAATCATTTTTTTTTTACTTTTTAAAAGAGACGCCTATGTAATATATGTTGCTTATCATCAAAATAAAAAATATTAGTGAATCATCTTCGTAATATCATTCAAATAATTATATGGTATATAAACAATAACAAAGGGAACTGCGGTTAATTAAAATATATGAATATATTACTTTCGCTAAGTTTATACCTGATTTTCTTCTTTTTTTGTGTTCAACACTTATAAAAGTTCGTTTCTTCAATTGTATGTAAACAACTAACATATTGTGCTTAATTTAACAAGTATTTGTAACTGTCTCGATAATAAGCAGAATTTCAACATTTTATTGTTAATCTTCATCTAGTGTAGATATTTCTAGTGATCGTGTCTCATTGACAATATGCGGAACTTATTTATTTTGCTTTTTACAATCATTTGTTTTGTCATTGTTGGTGCTAAACGTAGTGGTGGTGTCGTTTCGTATTATACTCATGCTAATTATTTAGGTGAAAAGAACACTTTGGATATGGTCTATGGTACGTGCTATAATCTTGATTATTTCGACAACAAAATTTCCTCAGTTGATACAAATGGCGTATGTGTGTTGCTTTATCCGGAGAAATGTTGTCATGGTCAACCTGCTAGAGTAGAAAAAGCAAGAGATAATCAACCATCAGGAAAACAATGCTCCAACGAACGACATTTAGGTGACAATTGTAACATGAATGATCAAGCGAGCTCAATGGCTTTGTGTACTTAAGAAATCTTACTCTGATGAATTTGGTTTTAAGTTCGATTTCAAAACTGATGGTTTATTAAAAAAACATGTTTGATTTTTAGTTTGAATAAAAATCTTTAGAGCAGTGAAAAATATAAATTATGACATTGTCTGAATGTTTGTTCAAATTAAATTTGTTACGTGTAATAAAAATGAAATAAATTGAAATATAATAAAACAGCACAATTTCTAGATTGTAAATAAAGATAATTTTGTTTTGTTTTTTTTTTATTTTTGTAATTGAAATTTTCATAGACAGTAACTTATGAACAGGTAAAACTCTAACATGAATTCTCTGTTGAAATAAGCTTTTTATTTAAATTCATATTGTTAAATATAATATTTATATTACATATGTCCAAGTATTTATTTTCGGATCATAGCGCTCTACAGTTGCAGTTAATAATAATAGTGTCATGCGATGATAATTGACACCGCCTACTGCATAAATGAATCCGTTTAGTGCAGCAATACCAAAATCAGTCCTCGCTTCATTTATTCCTGTACAAGATATCCATTTATTTGTGAGTCGATCGTAGCACTCAACAGAAAGATGACATGAATTATTTGAATTATTGTAACCTCCAACAGCATATAAACGACCACCTAGCGCAACTACGCCAGGATTCGGTCGGATTGTTATCAGGGAGGATACATAACTGCATGTTGACGTTCTCGAATCGGTGTATAATGAAGATACCCAAAACTTGGTGCCGATAGATTAAAGAGAAAGCGTACCTCAAGGGGTGTAGAGTTGAGTGTAAAAAAAAACTGCTGATAAGGGATATCTTAAAAAGTTATGATTCGGATTCCACACTCTTCACAATTCACGATAGCACACATCAGTTGCTTCATTTATCTTTGTATGGTTGGCACTTGTGTGGCACGGATATACAGATGGTCGAGAAAGCTGTACTGAAGATTGCGAAAGCATGAAATCCGTATTGTGCGCTTAGATTAAATATTGGTAGAATATGTCAATGTTTCTACGAGAGCTCTCTATATACCAAAAAAAACTGAATTGTTAAGACTGGTGGAACAATAAACAAAGTAAAATAGTTTTTAAAGGTGGTTTAGCTTACAAAACAATATCGAGTTTGCAGTGTTTACTTTAAACATTCGATATTGATTTTGCAATAATATAATATTCATCGAATGTAACTGATTTGTCCGTTTACAATAATTTCTATATAATTTATTAAATATTTATTAGTCAGCAGGTACCTCCGTGTACCTATAAAAAGAAATAACTAGTATTTTATTTTACTGTGATTGCAAATCATGCAAACACGTATTCACATATATATTATAATCATTAATATGAATGAGTGTAGATGTAATAACTACATGTTTAGTTTAAATATATGCCTACTAATATAAATAAATACTTATACTAACAAGAGTATATTAAATACAGATTACAGAGAATAGTCATTTAGTGTGTTTTTTGCATTTTTACATGGATCACATTGGTACACACTAAAAAAAAAATGAAATTTTGAGTTCGCAATACCATATGCATATTGGGAATTGAAAACAGTAAGGGTATTCACTTAAAAGTTTCTAAACGCTTAAACTGGTAAATTTGTAAATGCGTAAATAGTTTTAGTGAACGCACACCTTCATAATCATCTCGTAAAGAATCTTGTAAATGAAATGTCGAAAAATAAAATAAATACGATATCATATTTTTGTGATTGTTTGCATTTATTAATAATCTTACGGAGCCTCTACCATTTTTTTAACCCCAACTGACAAATATTTTTATCATCCCTAAAAATTCGAAATCAGAAATGTTTTTTATCCTGAACAATTTACTGCTGGTTCCAGCTCTGAATTCCCAGTGGAACCAGTAAAAATCCCTACTTCCAGAAAATCACTCTTCAACAATTGAAATTATTTCTCAACATTGCATTACATTAGGTTCCTCTTTAGAATTCCTCTTGGAATTAGGATAAATCTCAACTTCCAGAAAGTCTCTTCAACAATAGGAATTATTTCTCAACCTGATAACTTTGCTTTTGCTGCTCCATTACTTTGTTTTTAGTTCAATCTCTGAATTCCCGTTGGAACCAGTTGGAATCCCTACTCCTAAAAAGTAATCCCTACTTCCGAAAAGTAATTCCTACTTCCATAATAAGTAAAATTAAACATGAATTATATTTTCAAAGAGTGAAAATAATTATTTGTAAAATTGAATTTTATAAAATAATGTCAAATCTCAAAACTTACCAGTTTACACATTTACGGCATCATTTACGCTACCATTTTGATGTGTAAAAGAGTAAAAGACTCGTAAAGAAAAATTGTATGGAGAAGTTTACGTACCCATGTAAACTTTACCAGTTTACGTAGTTTACGCTATTTACGAGGTTCGTAAACTTTTAAGTGAATATCCTTAGTATATTATTGAGTGTATATTCAATGATGTACTGAAAAATCTTGTTTATTTTTAATTATTCACAACAAAGGATATAATATTTTAATTTAATACAAAGGATTGATTTAGTTAATTGGTGATTTAAATTAACTACACATACAAACACATACTGATAAAATATAAATTCAATTAATTACGAATTTTTATGTACTTTACTATCTGCATAATAAATCAGATACATAATGATTTGTAACGGTACAGAGATACAATGCTTCAAATATGGTCAAATATTGCGATTTTCACATCTTCAGCGGCTTACAGCACAGGAGACCAAATAAAACTAAAAAAATGATGGTAGAAGGTATGAAACAAAAAAAAACGATCCACCCTATTCTCCGTTGAATGCGTTTATGAGCCTTCGGGTTATTATTTTGGGAAAAAATCAAGGTCAACTTCAAATGATTCAAATGATATTAAATATAGTAGATACTGTGCCAGAAATATTTTTAAGAATTGAGGGTATGGATACAAAGTAAATTAAATGCTCAACCAAAAATGGACAGGGAATACCCAATGTTTTTAAATGAATGGAAAGTTATCATCGTTATCAATCAATGAAAATTAGCACGGCCAATCTTAACATTTACCATAGTATAGTTTAATCCCAATACATCTTCCCAGTCTATAGAAACCAATTCTGAATACACAAGCAAACCAGTTTATTAAAAATAAGAAAAATTTATGATATTAAAATTTTCGAATATCAGTTTCATATTGTCGTTGAATCCGTTTGTATTTCAACACGCACCAAATTTGAATTTGTTATTTCATTGCGGATCCAGTCTTAGTTTTGCTTGCAAACTATTCAATTATTAATTGTTAATATGCAGAAATTACTAATTTTACTTTTTGGAATAAATTGTATTTTTAATGTTGTTGGTATTGGGCATGGTGGTACCTTTGTCTCATACTTCACTGAAATAAACCACAGTGGTAGCCAAAATACACTTCTAATGCAAGTTGGAACATGTTACAATCTAAATTATTTTGATAAGAAAATAAAATCCATTGACACGAAGGATAAATGCGTAATGCTATATACAGAAAAATGTTGTAAAGGTAAATATGCCAGAGCAATAAATGGATGGATTCCTGATAGAACAACCCAATGCACAAATCACCTTGATTTAGGGTTTGAATGCAATATGACTAATCAAATAAGTTCAATGCAATTGTGTTATTAATAAAGTTATGTAGTTAATAAATAAAAGAATTATTTTTTGTATGTGCAAAAATTTAAATTATTATTGTGTACTCTTTTTTGATATAGGTACAAAAACAATTAACTATTCATCTTGAAGATAATCAAAATGTTTGAGTAAAACAGTTTCGTTTATATTATCATCACTTGATTACTTGAGACTTAAGAAATCTGGGAATTTCATTGCAAACATTTTTGCATTGGTTCAACAGATTGTTTGTTGTTTACGTTACATTTTGATTTTAAATGTATATAAAATTTATTCATAACGAATTTAAAGAACTTCTGAAGCCTCGCCTAATTAAAAATTAAAATATGTATATATATTAATTTAAATTGTTCTCCGCAAAAAATTAATTAGACAGTTTGTTATTTTTCGGTCCAGCAGTAAAAATCTTGTTTTATTATTTGTCTTATATAATTTGTCTACATGTTTCGTCTGACACAGACTTCTTCCAGGACATAGTCTAAAAATATATGATAGATATATAATATATATTGTTATTTAATAAACTTATACAAATTAAATGATTAAATATTTATTATGACATTGGTTTTTGTTATTTTATCATGAATATTAGTTTTATTATTATTCAATTTGATTTTATGTAAATAATTTATTGACTCGCTAAACTTGTTAATAGTATTAAATATTTTTCATTTAATTTCTATAAGTTTTTTTAAATAACAATATATATTATATATCTATCATATATTTTTAGACTATGCCCTGAAGAAGCCTATGTCAGGCGAAACATGCGTACACAAATTGTATAAGACTATACTGTCTTCCCAGTCTATTGAAACCAAATCTGAATACACCAGCAAACCAGTTTATTAAAAATAAAAAAAATTATGATATTAAAATCTTTGAATTTGTTATTCCATTGCAGATTCAGTCTCAGTTTTGCTCGCAAACTATTCAATCAATTATCTTAAAGGGAATATTTAATTACCATATCGTCGAATTAATTGTTAATATGCAGAAATTATTGATTTTACTTTTTGCAATAAATTGTATTTTAAATATTGGTGGTGTTTTGCGTGGTGGTACTCTTGTATCATACTATACTGAAATAAACCATGGTGGGAGACAAAACACGATTGTATTGAAAACTGGAACATGTTACACTCTGGATTATTTTGATAAGAAAATAAAATCCATGAACACGAAGGGTAGATGCGTAATGCTGTATACAGAAAAGTGTTGTACAGGTAGATTTTCCAGAGCAATATATGGACATGTATCTGATGAAATAAACGAATGCACAGATCATTATGATTTAGGGCTTGGATGCAATATGACTAATCAAATAAGTTCAATGCAATTGTGCTATTAAATAAGTTATGTACTTAATAAATAAAAGATTTATTTGACATGTGCTAAAATTTAAATTACAATTGTGTACTTTTTTTCATATAGGTACAAACAATTAACTATTCATCTTGAAGATAACCAAAATGTTTGAGTAATCACTTGATTACTTGAGACTTAAGAAATCTGGGAATTTCATTGCAAATATTTTTGCATTAGTTCAACAGATTGTTGTTTACGTTACATTTTGATTTTATAAATAGAAATATGGTTGGATTCGAATATGTGCTTTTAATTATTTTTATTATTTACACTGGACACTGCGATTTTCAGTGAAAGAGTAAATTACCATGAACTTCTATTATTAGCAATATTAATCTTTAATGTGACAACCTGAAATCGTAAACTTACCCAAAAAATACCCACGATCTTAAAACCAGACTTTTATTTTCTATAAATTTAAATGTTGATGTAATTTGAATTCAGTTAGATATAATATTTTCAGTCAACAAAAAAATTATATGAAATTTATTCATAACGAGTTTAAAGAACTTCTACGAAGTGCCTAATTAAAATTTAAAATGTGTTATTTACAAATTCAGCATATAGTTTGTGAAAACTATACGTCTGAATACAAGCAAATCATATATAATAATAAAAATTGAGCCTATGTATTAGTTTTTTTAACATTCGTTTGTATTTTCAATATGCATAAAAGTTTATTTAGTTACTCCACTGTCAATACAGTCGTGAATCCAGTGTTAGTTTTATTTGCTATATTCAATATTTGGTTGTTAATATTTAACTACCATGGTGGTGTTAAGCGTGGTGGTACTCTTATTACATACTTTGCTGAAATAAATTTTGGTGGTATAGACAAAACACGATTGTAATGCAAACAGAAATATGTCACAATTTGAATTATATTCATATGAAAATAAAGTCCTCAATGGACTTTCAATGTATGCTTAATGCTGTATACAGGAAAGTGTTGTTACCAGACTAATATATCGAACAATTTCTGATGGAATAAACGAATGCATAGATCGCGAAAACCTAACATGCTAACATGTTAGACGACGGATTCTAACCTCTCTGTAACTCTATATTATACAACCTCTCAGTTTCTTACCATGACAGATAATCCTATCATTAATAACGTTTGAAATATCTTGCTTAACTTTGCCAATGTATTCAGAAAGTTCATTCAAATAAATACGCAACATATACTTGAAAATCATCAGCGTACAAATGATCCATACAGAAACGAAGAACTTTAATGATTTCCATTAATATCCGGATCAGTTTTGAAATACCATCGCCTTGAATCACTCCGCAAATAATTTGAATGAAATTAGAAATGTTATTATAAATCTCATCGGAATGCAATCTATACCCTATTGACATTAAAGCGGCCAAAGCGAGGATAATCCACACTTTCCGCACATTAAACAGTGCGGAAACATAGCC
>JAABKK020055396.1:0-11075 GCA_011634745.2 Catotricha subobsoleta
CTGGAAAGTATAGATATACAATTTGTTCCAAAAACTACCTTCCATGGTATATATTTTAAGGTATACTTTACCACTAGAGTAAGATTTTACGGTAGTTCCATTTAAACAAACTTGTTTAAATTTTGTTAATACATAATTTCTCTTATGTATGTTTTTGCTAATATAAATTTTTCTGTGAACATATAGTCTTAAATCTAACAACTAGTAATGAATTAGCAATAAATTTCGTTCTTTTTTGGTCTATTTAAGAAATTGAACCAGTTAACCCTGAAGGACCTAAGGAGACTTCAAAAACATACTTTAATTTTATTTTCCCATCTTTTGGCAATAGTACACGAAAAAATAAAAAAATGTTTCTTCATTATCTTAGTAAAACATTGGTAAGCAGCAGTTTCACCAAATATGTATTTAAAAAAAAAATAAAAAATAATGTATAAGTGTGCCTGTGATTTATTATGCAAAAATTTATTTATACTTATATCATTTCTTACAAACCGAAAGAAAGGATAAATTCAATACTAATCGTGACTGTAATAAATGTAATAAATTAATAAAAAATATCTAATTATGATAAAACTTTTGCATTATTTATCGATCGTAATAACTGATATTGTTTTACGATTTATTGAGAATAGGGTTTCGAAAGAACGTCTTTAAAAAAAAAGCGCGCTATGCTATAAATACTCAAAATGTCGTAAACAATTCTAATTTTGATATTATGTAAAAAGATAAATTTAATATTGATTAATTATTTAAATATATTGGGCAAAATGCAATGAAAATGAAAATCAATAAATTTTATAGAATTTTTTGAATTAATTATACACGTAAAGATTACCGGTTACCATTTTTTTTTATATATTTATTATCCGCTTTATCGGTGAAAGAGGTTTTACCACTTTCAAATTAAAATATTCAAAATATTCAAATATATTTAGAAATATTCGCAGTATTCAAAATATTCACAAATTCATTGATTATTCGCAGATATTCACGAGTATTGACGAATAATTAGAAATACTTAGAAATGTTTAGAAATATTTAGACGATAAATTACACAACATTTTAATTTAATTGACCAAATCAATAACATTAATTACACAAATTTGAATAATCAATTTATTTTATAAACAGTGTGAAATAAACTATCAAAAAATAAGTTTACCAAACTCGGTCTATTAGCAAAATGTGCTTTCAAATAATCCATTTGTTATAAATTTTTTGATTTATAATTTTTACTCCGTATGACTTTAATCGAAAAGGAATTGTACACTATATATACATCATCTGAATTACGGTAAAGCTAGAAAAATAATTCATAGAAATGAAATGGATAAAAAAAATTTGAGAATTATTCGTTAGTAAAAAATTAAAACGTACAAATGTAATAAAGAAAATTAATACGACTTTTACATTTTTTACTTTTTGAACATATATTTAAAAAAATATTTGAATTAATTGATTAAAATTAATTTTGATGTAGTCTAAGTTGCTTTATTAAAAGCTATTAAAACCATAATTGTTCAAGAATATAGAATAAAAAATACTTTTAAAAAAGTATTTTATAAGTCAAAATTGTCAACTTGTTGATTTTATTCTAAAGTATATTTTCTTAAGTTTTATCATTATAAATTACGCTCTATCAATTATTTTTTTTTTTTTTTAGAAAATATAAAAATATATTCTATATTCGAGAACTTACATAAGGCACGCCGAAAAACATAAATATTGAATAGAAACAGAACAGAAATCATAGAAAAAATCACCCTCCAATTTCAATGAAATGAAATCCTCAATTGTTCAATTACAAAAATCCTTGCAATCCTAAATGCAAAAAGTAAGGCGTGGTTAAAATGGTGTGAGAAACTACCTATACCACAACAATAACCAACGCCCATATTGCGGTCCTCAAAAAGCAAAACAGTACACAATGTTTTTATTTTATTTTTTTTCATATCGTATTTCAAACTTAAATATTTATTACTTTAATCTCGTACTCTTTTACACCTCATTTTGCCTACTCGAGAGTTTGTTGTATCTTGTATGTGGTTTATTTTGTTTTTGTATTTTGGAGTACCCTTAAAACTTTTACAGCTGTCATTATTTTTCGTTATATGGCTTTAGCTAAACGTATGGACATTATTTATTATATAAATCAAAGGAATTCTTTTATATATAAAATATATTTAGATTTATATAAACGAAATGTATGTTAAATGAAAATGATTTCTATTCGTATATTAGTTGGGTATATATTTTTGTGGATTATATTCTATAGTCTATACTATTCCATGTTTGTACCTACATCGTACATAGAGTAGGGTAGCTTTTAATTTATTATTATTTTTTGTTTGATTGAACTGAAAAGAAAGAAAAAATGAAAATAAAAAAATATGGATAGCGCATGGCAAACCGATAAATGATTAAATATATGATCAATGCATTTGATCCTACCTCTGAAAAAAAAAATTGTTTTTTATATTTTATAAATTATTATAATTGATAATATATAGGTATTACATATGTATCTCCATGCAAAATTCAGAGTTTAATTTGTTTATGGGAAACCACATAATTTAAAACTAATTGAATCTGAAATTTAAATTAAGCTAAATATTAATAAATTATTTTTGCTACCCAAAATAGTTAATTTATTATTGGGGTCTTTTGGTTTGCATATTTCGATCTTTTATGACCAATTCAAACAATTTGCCAATTAGTTGGTACACTACTTTATTTTTGCTATATTAATATTAAACCTGCTTATGGTTTTTTTTTCTTTTTTTTTTCAAGATTGTGTGCACGGTTACTGATCATTGACTACATGGTAGACGCAAAAATATATATAAGTTTTAGTTGCAATCCGTTTATTTATTCGAAAGAAAATCAAAAAACCACATTTTGGATCTGACGAATCAAAAACCACTACTGATCAAGTTCAAAACCAATAAATTTTCTAGTACCGCGTATATGCGGCACTAAATCCTGAAAAAAGTTGGGTAAAATGATAGAAATTTGGTTGAATTCGATTCAAAAAATTCAATTTTATTACATTGAGAGCTATTACGGTTTTATAGATCTCACGATTATTAGTTTTATAGAGTAAAATTAACATTTTATGGAAAAAAGAAAAATACGAAAGATAATGTTATGTCACTTTGAAAACAATTAAACACTTCTAGAACTCTAAAAATATCTAAATTTTAACGAAATCCTACATTTCTTATTAAATTCAAATAAATTGAAAATAATTATAAAAAAAGGAAAACTCAATTGTGATTAATTTTTTTTACACGAAAATTTCTATAGTGGTACTAATAAATTATAAACGTAAATAATTATGATATATAATATATTATGTATAATTAATTGTATATATAAGCATTCAATGCGCTTTATTTTCTTAAAACGAAAAAAAAAATGGTTCACATAAAAATAGAATCTTTTTCTATGTACAAAATTAAAATCGTTTGTGTTTTATAAATTTTTGTTTCTATGAAATTTAAAACTAGAGGCGTTGTACACATATAAAATATCAAATCTTATTTCCACCTTATTACCAAACGAGCAAATCGATCATATTCCTTGAAGTCTTACCTCTGTTATTTTCTTCATTTGATACAATATCACTCCTAGAATTTACTTTTAGATGTAGATATCACGCCAAACAAACAGAAAATCTTCCTGAGTGGACACTTTAGAAATACGATCAAATACAAAAAAAAATTATGTATAATCCATATTAAATTGTTACACAATAGCACTTCATCAGAGAACACAACAAAAAAATTAAATAATTTTAGGAAATTCAATGTGAATCATTTTTTTTTTGTTAAAAATACAGAAAATGACAAAAAAAAAATATTTCGAAGATTGATCACATTATTCCGACACCACACATACAAAATATTACTTTCTACCCTTGTGACATATGATGTAATATGGGTGAATCCTCTTGAACCGCAACATATCTATAATTCTAAATTTTAACAAAATAAAATTCGTGAATAGATTTTTGAATAAAATCTAATAATATTCTAGTTTTATTATAATATTTATTTTTCGGGACTACTATTTTTATTGAATAAATGTATGATTGATGGCTATTATAGTCATATTACATATAGATTATATTTATATGATATACAATCGTCTATTTAAGTACTTGAAAGAATTTACTTTGCTTATCAACGTGTTGTTTAAATACGTTCATTTGTTTATATTCAACTTGTAATTTTAAAAGAATTTTCAAAGGTATACCTTAATGATATACAATCGTCTATTTAAGTACTTGAAAGAATTTACTTTGCTTATCAACGTGTTGTTTAAATACGTTCATTTGTTTATATTCAACTTGTAATTTTAAAAAAAATTTCAAAGGTATATCTTAATAACAATTCGATTTTTTTTTAATCGTAACTATTCTTCTGAAGGATACAAAAAAAAACTTTTCACACACACACTCATGTACCCATAGATGCAAACGATTTTGTATTTTGGGGGCTAAATTTAGAAAGTGACATACTTTAAATTTTTAGTCAATCAAATACACAAAATCCGCGAAAAAACTCGCGGTGTATGCTCGTATTTTGGAAAACTTAAAAACGATACTAGGGGTAAACCTGAGTATCATATTTTTTTTTCGTAAGTTCGTAAATTTCCAAAACTCCATACAAAATAAATATACAAACTTACGAAGATTCGTAAATTTGAATTTTGAGTTATAGAAACTTACGAACTTACAAAAAAAAAAAATACGAGTCTCAGGTTTACTTACACCTACTATTTCTTCAAAAAAAACCGCGCTGACCCCTACCCCACTTTTGGAAAACTGAAAAAAGATACTATTTTCTTCAACTTAAAAAACATACTATTTTACAGTTGAGCCACGCCGCGACCGAAGTATTTTGTTGTTGTTTTTTCCGATATTTTTGATAGGTGAAATATTGGATGCCCTCACATTTTTTTTTACTATTATTTTGTTGTTTTTTTTCGATATTTTTGATAATTTCATTATTCGCCAGATGAAAACAATAGAAAATATAACTTCGCAGTTATAACTATGGTTATATAGAAACTATAATCGAGATTGGGTATTTTTTTTTTAAATCTCAATAAAGTTATAGCTGTTAGAATTTATTTTTATTTTTTTATAGTAACTACATATAAGTATAATTTATTCACTTTTGAAATATTTTATATAATGTGTTATAATCTATGATTTTTCAGCAGTATTTGAATATTTAGTTAAAATAATGATCTTATAATATATTTTAGTGGTCGAATTTGCATTACTGTATTTTATTTAATATTCTAAAGAAAAAAGATAAGTACTTAACAACCTTTATGCATTTGGTAGAAAACTTATAAATTAGATAACACTACATCTAGAAAATAACGAAAAATTAGAGAAAAATAAGAAATCAGCGATTAAAATTTTTATTATACAATACTTATATTATAACTAACTTTTATATCGGTTATCTATATTTTTTGGCAATATCTAGTATTGAGTCCTTATACTTTCTCATTTGATGAGAGGGCATAGGCTCAACTTAAGCAAGACTTCTTATTAAATCATATGATTAATTTCTACATCTCTCCAAGAAATTTGTAGTAGTTGTTGTCATATAATTATTCTCTAATATTTGAGTATTCAGTGATTTCGTGGAGTCTGTCTGTGTGGAATCTCATGGACCGCTTGTTGAAAGAATTTAAAACAGAAATGAACTAATTGAAATAAAATATATGATTTTTTTTGCATAAAAAATAAATGATTTTTTATGTACGTTGAATAAAATTGTTGTGTATAGCTTATTAGAATTATTTTTTTTTAATTTAAATCAATTAATTAATTTTATTTGTGTTAATTAACTTAAACCTTCATTTATTTTGTACAGTGAAGTATTTGTAATCGAATGCTTTTAAGGTATTACTCGCTAATTTCACTAATTCGGTTAGAGAGGTTTTGTTGTACAAGTATAGAGATTGCTTTTCGCTTATAGGTTGTTAATTTTTTGTGTTTATTTTATATAATCACTTTATTTTAACCTCCAGTAATTATTTAAAATGAAAATCAATTATTTGAAAATCAAAATAAGATTCCCTAGTGGTAAATTTATGTATACAAAAAGTATTAGGTGGAAAGTTTTTAGAACAAGTGTATACTTTCCAAAGTATAATTTTTTGCAAAATATAGATTGTAATTAAAAGATATACTTCATATACTTTTCAAACTATATAATAATACCTATATGTATATATATTATATACTTTTGGAAACATTTTAAGTACACCGCATATAATGTATATTTCGCACTAATAGTATACTTTGGAAAGAATTGGTACCTATACAATTTATTCCAAAAACTATGGTATATATTTTAAGGTATACTTCACCACTAGGGTTTCGCATATATGAAGTGATTTAAAAAAAGAAAAAAAAAAGAAAAGTTAAATATTTTCTCAAATTACCTAAATTTTAAAATTTTATTTATCTATACTGACTCTCTTTATATTAATTCTATTTCATACATATTTTACCCCATACCTATTTATAAATCCCGCTAAAAAAAAAAATAACAAAATAAGTAGACATAACTATAATAATATATATTGTAGGTATAGAATCTATATTATATTTTTATTCAACAGATATTTTCGTTTCATTGTGTAATACAATTTCGATTCCAAACGATAAATATAATAAATGACACTTTTATAGAAATCCTCTTAAATTCATTGTATTTTGAGGATAAATAAAAGAGCATGTTGGGTTTCAATTCATTTATATATTGAAAAACCGCATACACTGATTCACATTTAGCGGTTATGTTATGGATGAAAGGAAAAACAAATTGTTTTCATTCAATGTAGCGTATTTTGAAATTTCGTCAACATTTATTACCAATCAATGCCAAGTATCATTTATTATGAATTCATTTACTAATACAATTATAACAATTTTTTTGTCAAATAGCAAATAATATTTCTTGCACATCAGAGATTAGTGTTGTCGATCATTAGTTGGAATTAATAATTATAATCAATTAGTAATTTAAGTAAAATATTAAATTTGCAAAATTGAAAAATAAAAAAACAATTTGCTGCCTTTACGAATTGTAGGTTTTATAACATATGATTAACAATAATTTGATTAAAATTTATACATGAAGAGCTTAACTGGTATTGTACTACTTACTTTACACCAAATTGAGATTGGCTGGTTTGAATAAATTGTGTGTGAAAAGGTTTGAATAGAATCTATTTATGGTATATCTTGCCATTGAATATAAACCATAGAACACAAGTTATATCAATAACCATTACACCACATTGATGCATAAATATAATATTGAAGTTGCATTTATATTCGGTATATTATTATTATTATCTTGTTTTTTTTTCCTTCTTATTATTATTATATATTGGATATGGTATACAAACGATGTACCTAAGTATATAAGGGTTGTGCCTTTTTCAACTGTAAACTCTCTCACTGTTGCATTCGAATATAAATAAACAAAAATTGATAATACTTAGGGGTTGAAAGTGCACCCCTCTGATAACTTTTGCTTATGTAGTGTGTAAAACAAAGCCACAGAATTCTATATATTTGTACAACTTATTGTTCGCAATATTCTGTGACTTATAAGTAGGTATCTATATATAAATTCAGCATTTGTATATGACAAAAAGGCAAAACCCATTTATATTCCATATTTTATAGAATGAATATTGTGCTTTTTCTTTTTCTGTTTTTTTTTTTTATTTTATTTTATATATATTTGAGAGAAGTATTGGGAGGAGTTGTACTATTGTGCATTTATTGTGTACCGTAGATATTTTTTTTTTGTTAATTCTTTCATTTTAAAAGTAAATCAAGAGTATAACTTTGCCATGAAAGAAGATCCTTTTTATTATTATTTTTAAAGTGATCCCTTGTGATTGTTGGGTACTTTCACATCAGTCGACTTAAAGATTTTGATGTGTTAACACTTAATTCGTTGTGTATTTACTTTGGTTTTATTATATAAAAGTTTTAGTGAATTGTTTACGTGTATCTATATGTTTTATGATTATATAGTTAGTAATTGGTAGGAATAATTAAGATAATAAAATGTCTGGAAAGTATTCAATTGAGCCACCGCAAACATATTCACGTTTGTTTCGTCCTTGGGATGGAAAAACTAATCAGGATAATACTATAACATCAACAACACTGCCAATTGCATCAGTTCAATCTAATGCACAATTTAATATAAACAGTAGATTAAATAATGATGTTAGTGATAATAAAACACCAAGTGATCTAAAACCAAATCCGTCACTAATTCCAACAGAGAAAACAATTACGAATATTAATAAAACTATGTTGCAATCTAACGACTATTTAGCGACGCCATATTATCCTACTCACACTTATCCAGAATTTTTAATTGGTAATCCATCAGGAAATAGTGGTTTACCTTTTATTGGTGTCGATCCGTATATTGGATCAATGGAACAAGAATACGTTCGTGTTTTAGCTGAAGAAGCTCAAATTAAAATGATGACAGCACGCAAACAACGACCAAAAAAATTTAAGTGCCCGCACTGTGATATAGCATTTTCAAATAATGGACAATTGAAAGGACACGTTAGAATTCATACAGGTAATATATTGTGCGAATATTTCATATCAGCATTATTTAGTACATTTTCCATCATCCCATGCAGTTAAATGAAAAATTAAATGATTTAGACCTAATAATGCTATTTGCTTTTCAATTTTTAAATCGCAAATAGGTTTAATTTTCAATTATTTTTGATAAAATTTTATGAACAATAAAATTAACTGAGAGAAAATTTTATGCAAAGTTCACTAACAAACTGATAAATAATTGTGCTTAAAACTTAAATTAGTTGGTCAACAATTGGTCAAAGTGTAAAAAGTGTAAAAATAATTAAGAAATTATATTAATTTTTCTTTTTCGAAAAAAAAACAACTAATTTTAACTTTACACAATTAACTAGCCGTGATTTGACGTAATATATTAGTATTTTATAGATTAGTGTATTTCAAGTATTCTGTTGTAACGATCATTTTTATACGTCCCTATACTTATTAGTTAACGCAAGTGGTTATAAGAAATGTCATATATATTCCTTTTATTATCTAAAACTTTCTTATGCTCGCATTTTATTTAATATTACTAAAAGAAAATCGAAACTAATGTATTTTTATTAATTTCTTTTTTATTAGGTGAGCGTCCATTTAAATGCGATGAACCAAATTGTGGAAAAACCTTTACCCGTAATGAAGAATTAACGAGGCACAAACGAATTCATACAGGTATTTTCAATTAATATAAATAAAAAATATTTCACTAAAATTAACATATTTGTGTTTATTATTAAATTTGACAGGTCATCGTCCATTCCCATGTGCAACCTGTGGAAAACGTTTCGGTCGCAGAGACCATTTAAAAAAGCATACACGGTATTTATAAATACGATACATATAATCTTTTAATTCAATTAAAACTCTAACTAAATTCATTTTAACTTTTAGCACACATTTCGTTCAAGAGCGTTATATGACACCAGCCGTCTTTTTACCATTATATCCATACTTGTATGGCTATTGAGACAATTTAGTTCAAATTCAGACACATAATTTATATTAATAACATTTATAATCGAGACAACTAAGCACAGAAACATTTTAAAATATATGTACATACGTAATATAAAATGCTTTAGAATAAAAAGTTTTTGGATTAAAAACAAACGATCGTATTGCCTTTAAAAAAAAAAAATCGAACCGTAACCATTATAATAAGACTGGTAAATAATAATTGAGTATTGTATTGATGTGGACATAATCTATACATTATTCAAGTAATTTTAAGTATATACAACACATTATATAACATCATCAAAATATCCAACAATACATGTGCATATTTTTTTTACAAATTTAAATATAATATTATAATAGGCATAGAACATTCCTAAATAAATGTAAATAAATTATTGAAATTTAAAAACACATTAAATAAAATATTTTTGTAGAAAATTTAAAAATACTTTCTTATTTTACTTGAGTTTTGCAAATTCAGTTGAAGGCAACGTTAATTTACATTCAATGAAATTATCATTCGTTAGAACGGCGAATATTAAGAAAAGAATAATTCATGAAACAGATAAATTGCTATCAGAATAATATTTTAGAAAATTTAATTGTCCACGATGTTTGGAAAATACTTATATGTATAAATAAAAGTAAAATATAATAAATCATGGTTTTATACATTCCGAATGGATGAAATGATATAAATCGTGATTTAAGTTAATTGTCATAAAAATAATATTTTTGACAAAAATAAAAATAATATATTTCCATTATTTCGATATTTAAATATTTCAAATTTAATGATTAAAAGAATACCGTAAATGAGACGGTTCCAGAGTCTCTCAAATATACTTAATGTTGTTTTTTTAATTTAATTGATTTGCCTCTGTTCCTTCTCTATTCTATCTTTTCATCAAAATCTGCTTCCGTCGGTTTCCGATCTTTTCAATTAGTTTAGTCGACACATTTGCGAGTTATTTTTAAGAAAATATATTCTTTCAAATCCTAAAACAAACAAATGCATAAACATTTCGATTAATTAAATAATAATTTAAGGATTAACATTAAATATGTAGATATTGATTTTTCTTGCGTCGTATTGGCACACAACCACAGCTCACTGAAGAACGCTGAAATATAAGGAAATGCATGACGTAATGCTTACATAAAGACTTTCCCTCTTTCATTATATATTTATAAAAAAGATCTCTATTTTATTTATTAGATTTGCTATAAATACACATTTATTATCTATAAAAAAAATATATTACACATCGATATGTATAATTTCTACCTGTTCTTATCACATTTTTTCTTCAAACAATTTTCTTTTTACTTACAAGTTTGTTGAATAAAATCTATAGAAGAAGACAAATTATGCTCATTAGGGTGGATCGAATTTTTTTTCATACCTTCTACCATGATTTTCTGAGTTGCATTTTGTCCTCTCATTAACGTG
>JAABKK020055407.1:0-11073 GCA_011634745.2 Catotricha subobsoleta
GTTCTTTGGGTTCGGTTCTAAAATCGAAAAAAGTGAGGTTCTTGGGGTTCGGTTCGGTTCGGTTCGCCTCTCTGGTTATCGCCCTCCACCGATGAATCGCCCCGGTAAATAATTAGTTGAAAAAAAATTCTATAATTATGATTGAAAATAAATGTGATTTAAACAAAGAATTTTCTAATAAAGGAAATTTTGTGTTTTTTTTTTGTTTTTGTTTTAAAAATACATATTTTTATTTGTTTAATTTATTACAATTACTAATTTACTAATAATTAATATTAACAATATAGTCACTAAGTGGTTTTAATATTAAATAATTTTATAACATCATCTTGCATATTATAATTACATTATAAGTATTATGTTGAGTTATTTATTTATACATACGAGCGAATATTTTGTCAACATTATTTCTGTGAAACATTAACGGAATTTTACATGCATACTAGGTGTGAATGTAATTCTAATTACATAATTTGAATATACACATATTTTCATGAATTTCCATTTGGAGTATACGCGAATTGCTTATTTTATTTCTCTAGTACTTAGTATCAACATTTAAAAAAAGAAAAAAAAAAAATCTAACTTAATCTTAAACTGAAAATAATTTGTGTATAGTATTTGCGTTATGAATGGAGATGTATATTCGTGTGTTTATAATATTTGAATTCTCAGGGTTTTATTAAAATGATTTATACAAATAATGAATATGTGGTAAATTTAATGAAACTTTTCAAAATCAAGAGATGATGCGACGTTAAAACATAATTGTTATACCAAAATTTTTACTTTTAACCAACCGATAATGAATTAACAGTAGATTAAATTATATTCTTACTTTCAAACACAACACATAATGCATTGAAATTTGAATTTTTCTTATTAATATTTGAAACATTAAAATTGTATCTAATTCAATTCATTTTATTTATCAACTAATGCGAATGTTGATGTAAACGAATTTATAATTATTATATAATTTGATTTGCTCCACAAATGGGCCTAAAATAATCGTATGAAACATTTTGGTCTATGATGTTCAAGTGCGATCATCAACGTAAACGGTGTTTGTATACATTTTGCGACATCTTTTAAATCATCGCCATGTGTAAATCTTATAAACAGATTGGAATTAATACAAGTCGTTCTCTAGTTGTTTTCATTGCGATGTACACATATGGTGATCAGCGGCGTCGACTTTCAAAATTGCTATGTGTTGCTCAACCGCGAAAAAAACGGCGCTATATTGAAATCGGTACTATGAAAAAGTGAAAAAGACACTATTTTCATCTAAACCGCGAGAAAAACTATGCTGTTTGGAAATTATATTTTGAACTATGGGTTGCTTAACTACCCAGCCGATTGATATGGGTTGCTTATGTATCCCGGGCTACCTAGAAGTCGGTGCCACTGAATTGGTGATGATCGCAGCATGTCGTAAAAAGAGTAAAAAAAAAAACTCTGCTCGCAGCGATCATCGAGTACAGAGCAAAATGTTTCACGGTTAATAAAAGCTTAGAAATTTAAATATGGACAATTGTCTAGAAAAAATTGTATGACATAAATCAGTGAATATGAAAATAATTCCAAAAATCCTTGTATAAAATGTTAATAGTTTGGCTTTGTATAAAAGTAAATATGTGTGCTTAAATGTTTACAAAAATCTGTTGTAAATTTATCAGAAAATGAAACTATTCTTTTTTGGTTCTTCACTTATTTTGTTTAATCTCATTGGGATTGAACAATTTTAAATCGTATTAAATTACTAATGACAAGACAGACATTTTCAAACAAAAAGAAAAAAAATCTATTGAATTAAAATTCATAAAATGTATCAGAGAATAGAAATATGTTTTACCATAAATGTTTTTGTTTGTTTGTTTTTTTTTTATGTGTGTACCTCTATGGAAATTAAAAATATTTTAAAATAATTAAATAAATTCTTTTTTTTTTTTTAAAATAAATATCCACATTTACAAATTACAAATCATTATTTTATTTCGTTTTTTTTTTTTTTTATAATTTGAATGTTAAATAACTACAAATATTTATATGAATATTCTACTGGAAGTGTTTATGATTATATATAGACTTTATGTTAAATAATTTATTATATTTTTTTATAATTCTCTTTTAAAATATCCTAATAAATAATTGTAGTTTTCACATACGTGTCCAAATATTATCAATTATTAATCATTTTTCATATTTCCTGTATTTAAAGTTTATTTTTTAATTAAACTATAAAATTGTATTAATGTAAATATTTTTTGCAAGGTTAAAAGAAAATATCGAATTCCATAATAGATAAAATTGAAACAGTATTTTCTTCACCACAGTCACGACGTTTATCTTCTGATGCCAAACGAAATGTTTATTGGAAAGTTAACAAAATATTCTTTTTTTTTTTAATTTTAAACAACGAGCGAATGAAATCAATTTACTTCAATTTATTCACATAATTAGCTGCTGATTAAATAATGTCACAACTTCGACAAACTTTACGCCACGAAATATAAATATAAATTTCGAATGTCTCATGGATTTTCAGATTTCCAATCCAAGTAAAAAGTGAGAGGGCGTTGCGTGCACATCAACATAAGTTTTATAAGAATATCGAATTATTCATATTTGTTGATAAATTGAATATGAAATGAATTCAATGTGTTTAGTATAATTAATAGTAACATTTATACGCTTGCATGCACATTGCAACAATTTCGGGATCTCAAGATTTTGAACGTTTTAATGATTATACAGAAAACTGATGAATTGAAAAACATCCTAAATTGACGTCGTAGTTGTTTTTTTTTTTTAATTATTATTATTTTTTAAATCTTTTAATTATTAATTGATTCTATAAATAATTATTGCTTCAATTTTAAATATGTTTGGTTTGCTTATTAATTAAATACATAAAATTTGGAATTTATGATATTGATGACAAAGTACAACACTATAATTCAAATTGAGCTTCGACAAAAATTTACTCATATTTCATATTTAGCATCATGTCATCGCTTCTACCTCTAGATTTGATGATTTTAAAATTTACCGATACAAAATCATTTAAATAAAATTATACAAAAAAATATTTCTAAATCGGTTACCGGTATCGGTATTTAAATAACTCTATTATTAATTAATTAATTAATTAATTAATTAATTAAATATTAAATATTTAATTAAATTATCAAATTAATGAAATAATCAATGAATCAATGAATAAACATTTTAGTTTATTAATTAAATAAGTAATTATAGTTAATGTCTACAAAGTACCAAATAATTCCATTATTTTTTTTTTTATTTCATTTCCCATTACAATATAGTTTAAAGTTTTACACACACATAAAAATGTCATATACATGACTTATCAATTACATTTAAATGATACCGAATTTGTAAACATATTATGAATAATATTAGCTCAGCAACGCATATCCTCAGATGACAAGAAAATAACTTATAATAGCAACAAACACTAAATTAAATTATTATTCCGTTACGAATAAAGTTTGAATAAATAACAAACAAAAAAAAACAAATATTTAATTATTATTATTAAAGTATATTAAACTATATTTATTTATTTAATTTAATCTTTTATTTCTTTTTCAAAGTTAATTATCGAAAATGTTATGGCAAATATTAAATATTTATGAATACTTAGTAGTTTTCAAGAATTATTTTTTCCGAATAAAATAAAAACAAATTTCTCATGTAAACACATGATGAAGCACATTTTTTATTTAAAGAAAAATAAACAAACTAACAATTTAATTAGTTTTGTTTTTTTTTTTTTGTTTTTAAATGTTAGCAACATAAATTTCATTCTCACTTCAATTATGTTCATAAAATTACTTAATGGATTCTTAATTTTAATGCGTTTTTATGTTAATTTTTGTTGTTATAATTAATCATTTTTTTTTTTTTGTTGTTTCTTTATTGTTTATGTACAAATGTATAATATTTAATATTAATAATATTAATAATAATAATAATAATAATAATAATAATAATAACGATGATTTACGTCACAACAACATTTTCTACATAATTGGCTGGATACAGACCAACCTTTCCGCTTTTTCTACCTTTGCACCATCCTTGTTCGTCTTCGTCTTCTAATTTTTCAAATATATCACCTGCAAATAAAAATTTGTTACTATACGGTTATTGTTATTTATAGAAAATATTTGTGCGGGTTAAATTTCATTTTGTTTCGACATATTGCGGTGACCACCCCCAAACCGGTAATTGTAAATATTTATAAGAATTTTATGTATATACATGCAAGAGGCATGCATGCTTATGTCTATGCAAAATAATTAATTGAAGTCTGTCATCATGGACGGGTGCGGCGAATAACTCCCCACGGAATAACTCCCCAAACTTGAATAACTTCTAAAGTAAGGGTCGTACAGATAAAACACGCAATACCGACCCCTACTTATTTTCGGAGACGCATCCAATGACACCCCACTTACCCCGCTAGGGTCACCCCTTAACCCCTCTCTATTGTAAATGTTGCCTTCCTCAAACTGTTACAGAAAAAAAAATTGTGGGGGTGTCGGAGGGGGGTGAATAGGATACCATTGGATGGGTCTCCAAAAATAAGTAGGGGTCGGTAATGGGTGTTTTATCTGTACGACCCTTACTTTAGAAGTTATTCAAGTTTGGGGAGTTATTCCGTGGGGAGTTATTCACCCTCCCCATCATGGACATGAAAATTTCATTGAAAGACAAGAATATAAACGAACATAAGTATAAGCAGACATATCTTTCAATATTCAGATCATGAAGCTACTCTGTAACTGTATTAAGTAGTGAGTCATTTATATTTCATTAAAATTCATGTTTGATTTTCGCCTCACCAAGAAAAGATGTGTCAAGTACAGAATAGGTATTTTGTTCGGGAGCTACTTCAATTTGATGTTCTGTTTTCAATTGCTAATCTTTTACACGATTATTGAAAAGAGAAAACTGAATCATTTTTAAAAAAAAAAAAACGATTTCAAATAAAAATTGAATATATTTGCAGAAAACAGTTAATACGTTTCTCATTTAATTGAAATTCCAAGTGCAAGTAAGGCTTAAAGCTTTAAATAATATTTCATCTTAACTTAACAGAGTTATTTCTGTTCGAAATTTGATGATTATAGTTTGAATCTTTAAAAACTTTAAGCTTTACTTACAATCAGAGTTTCTTCTCAATTGAACAACTTGTTCAAATAATATAATTAATTAATTTATAACATAATAATTTAATTTTTGTGTGTATATCACTGCTAAAGATCTCATTCTAGGCTCTAACTTAAATTAAAATTAACTTATTCTTTTGAATTTCTATACATCCGCGTATCTTTGCTTTGTTGCTTGTTGATAACAAAATAAATCAATTAGAAAAAAGTTACCTTGTTTAAATGTAAGCTCATCACTTTCAGCGCCATCATAATCATACAAAGCTTTTACTGGCACACCTGGTTCACCATTATCAATAAGAATATTTTCTCCGTCACCTTCATCCCATTCTTCTTCTTCAAATGGATTTGCATCTGATTTACTTGTACCATTTCTAAAAAAAAATAAATTAACAAAATCATTATTACTCGAAATTAACGTAAAAATGAAAAATAACTATAAATTACGTTATTGTTGAATTTCTATGATTTGGCGAAATATTTTGTGATGGTGCACTATCGGATTTTGGCGATTCACTGTTACTGACTCTAGGTGGAACAGCTCTAGCATTTATATTGGCTGATGTTCGATTCACGCTATTTCGATTATTCTGTGGCGGTGGATATTCCTAATTAATAACAACAAAAAATTTAATTCTCAATCAATATCGAGCAAATATTTTAAGCTGCGACCAATTATAATTTCGATTAAAAGAAACTTTCTCTTATTAATTAAGTAAAAAAAATGAAAATTGATTATGAAAGCTTTTTAAAAAAAAATTACAAATATACGTAAATTTAAATCGAATAATGAACGTTACAAAAATTAACGAAAAAAAAAATAAAAATAAAATAATTAACAAACGACATGCATACAGGCAATTCTTCGCCAACAGGCCTTTGATGGATAAGCGTTATTGGTGCTGCCGGTAATGCTTCTTTGGACTTATTTCCTTTAGCAATGTCACGAAATTCTTCTGTGTATTCCTAAAAAAAGTTGTCCAATAAAATAAAAAAAAAAAACACCAAATAAAAAACTAAATAAAATCATATAAAATGTAAATTAAATTAGAACACAAAATCAAAATTAAATTATTAAAATATAAGGTCATAATGCAACATAACATACACACAAATTTCAGTATGAATAGTAAAAGCACAATTCAGATTTTAATTACACCGATAATTTCATTGCACACTCAAATTTCCACCGCACAAATCCAAATTATACTACACATATAAACAAATTGCTTACCACAAACGAAGGCCAATTCATAGCCATATTAACACCATGATTATTTGACCACCATTTCAAATCCTTTTGATGGTCCGAATTGTTGATGGTATGATAAAATTCCTCATAAATTTGTGGTAAACTGAAAAGATTTTTTTTCAAACTCATTAAATGACAATAAAATCTAATTTTTAAATTATTACTTTGGATCCTGGGTCACATTAAGACTTTTATGAATTGAAAATAGCACATTTTTAAAGAATCGCAATCGTGTCTCCTCCATTTCTTGGCACTTGATAAATACGGATGTCATATCTTCCATATAAATTGGATTATATTTGTTGATTTCTTGTAGGGATTGTTCATATTTCTCTCGACTCTTTTGTACTTCATCTTTTGTTTTTTGAACACGATCTTGCATTTTTTTTATCTAAAATTTGTATAAAATTTGATTAGAAAATATTTCTTTTAATTAGTTTAATTAATAGGCAATTTGAAACAGAAATTCAACGCTAGAATTAAATTAAGTGATTTTATGTTCATTTCAATTTAAATTGCGATTTATTTATAAAAGGCTCAAACTAAATTTTCAGAAAATCTATAAATGCGATATTTGTATGAAACTTAATAATAAGAATAAGTGATTGCATATAATTTTCGTTGTACGAAATTTTCTTGAAACATATTATGTATTTTCCATTTGACCTATTTCTATTATGTCACGTACAGAAGAGAAATTCAGGACAGACAAGTGAAGGATACAGAAAAATTTCGTTTTAACTAAAGAAACGCGCGGTACATTTACAGATTGCAATATTCTCATGGGAATTAAATTATTCATGAGATTTATAATGTACTCAATATTGCTTAGATGTTATTTTTGTTTTCAATTAAATACATAAATATATATTATCCACTCAAGGCATATAAATTTCGGATGGTGATGGATATCCATATCCATCCACCCACAATCCACATGCATGTGGGTGGAATTTTCCTATTAAAATTCTATCGCGTATTTTTATTTTTGGTCTAATTCAAACATGTGCAAATGTAAACCACATTTTCCAAAATGTGAATTTAATATAATTGGTAAATGAAATTTAATCTATTTTTCAAAATAACTTTTTGTTTAGCTATGAGGCTTATATGTTCATAAATCAATAATAATAATAATTCTAAGAATGCTTTAGCTTATAAGTAACAAAATTAATAATTATGTAATTGCGAAATTTTCATATTTACACGTGAAATAATGTTATAGATGTTTCGCGCTATTTTCAAATTGTATATCAAATAATAATTTATCAATTTTCGATTAAATATTTGGAATTACATTTTATTGATTTGTAAATAGAATTTTATAAGCGTTATAATCATTCAAGTGTTAAACAAGTGGACCGCAACATTATTGGAAAAAAATTGATATTTATATTTTATCAATTATTATTTGAGATTACGAAATGAACTATGAACAAATGCTTAGCTGATAAATTCGATATTTCTGTTTTATTTCGAAAAATAAATCGCGTTTCAATAAAAATTCTGTTGAACAAATAATAAATTATTTATGTCATTTATTTTTATAATGAATCAAATTGATTAAAAGACATATAATTTGATTAGAAATAACTATTCAATTCAGTCATCCAGAGAGGCGAACCTTTTCCATTTTTGAGGGTTCGGTTCTTTGGGTTCGGTTCTTGAAATATGAAAAGCAGGGTTCGGTTCTTTGGGTTCGGTTCTGAAAATTAAATTTAAGGGTTCGGTTCTTTAGGTTCGATTCTAAAAGCGAAAAAAGTGAGGTTCTTGGGGTTCGGTTCGGTTCGGTTCAGCTTGCCAATTTTTAGTATAAATTGTTCAAAAATTTTTTTTTTATGAGGGTTCGGTTCTTTGGGTTCTTAAAATTAAAGGTTCGGTTCTTTTGGTTCGTCTCTCTGCAGTCATCATCTAAATTTGATTCCTTACTTATAACAAAACATTGTTGTTTAAATGTATGAAAATCTTATTAAACATTTGAATGCGATGTTTTTTTCCGTTTAGAACACGCAGTCACATTTTTTTTATTACTTCAATTCAATTCTAGGAAACGTTGAATTTGTTAAACATGCAATTTTTTTCTTTTTTTTTTCTATAATTTTGTTTATTCTGGCAAAGTATATTTTCTTACAAAAATTACCTGATCTGGCGATAATGAACTATCCGCATTAGCATTTCGTTCTTGATTTGAAGCTGATTTTTCAGTCTTGCACGATGCATGATAATCGGCTTTGGTTTTTTCAACTTTTGCTAAATGCTTAGCCCAAGGTTTTTGAGCCTTTTTAAACATATCTTCCATTTCTTTTCGTTCTTTAATTTGCATCATAGTCTATTTTTATTGATGTGAAAACAAAAACAAAGAAAAAAAAATTATATTTCCATCATTATTTTTGATGAAAATGAGCTGAAAGCTATAAAATTTTATTATTTGACGATCGATGCCCTTACCTTATGATAATTATCTTTTTGCCATGTTTTTATTTGTTGTATTTCACCAGCACATAGATTTTCTTTTACTTTTAAATGTACATCGGATAAACGTTCGGCCTCTGTTAAAATACCTTTCCATGCTGCCTCCATTGTTCCATATTCAGGACCTGAAAAATGACAACAAAAGAACGTATATTTAGAAAGAAGTACGTATATAATTGATGCTCATTCAGCGCATAAAAGTATTTGAAAATGAAAAATGTATGTCATACAAGAATAAAACATGATTTATTTTTTTTTAAGTACAGAAACAAAAATCACTTTCAATTGAGTGAGTTTGAATGACTATTGCATTTAAGTAGGAACTAAAGAAAAATCAATATTTGGTTGTATGCATACGGAATACTGTACGGTGTACAATTGTATATGCAATGAGCACTTTATGATATTAAGGTCGCATTCGACTAAAATTTGGAATTCAACTGCAATGAGTAAGCAATGTCAATTGCTATCAATCGATCTACCTACACAGCAAACGCCTATATTTATCGAATTATACGAAAAATAAATTAGCTATTTGGTAATTAAATTATATAACAATCAGAATTATTATATTTAGCAGCAATGCATCTCAAGAAAAGTTCAAGTTTATGTGTTTTTGTGTTAAATATTTGAAGGTAAAATTAACTAGTCGCTATATTACCACGATTACAGATAATTATTAAATAATCAACCTCTGATATGCGAAATCTACGAATACCATTAAATAAGACAAAAATTCCCAAATAAGAGACTTCAGATTTGAAAATTTGGTTTTTAGGCAAATCATGAACAGTGTCGAATGCCATTTCGCGTCAAGCATTCGATGTTTTCTTTTTTAAAAAAAAAAATTGAGTTAATGTCGAGTTTCAGCACTCGACACTGTTGATGATTCGCCTCCTGGTGTAGAAATAGTTGACGAAACACTAAAACCCATAAAATGAAATGGAATATTTTAGTGATCGTATCGGATAAATTAACTCATGATTCTGTACGAAAATCAAGTGAAGATATAACTAAGACAAAAAATAAATCTATGCAAACATCTTGTAAAAATAGTATAAAGATTTGATAAAGATAAAATCTATACAAAAATCAAACAAAGTTGAAATACAGATGCGATAAAAGCTAAATCTATCCAGTTTAAGTAAATACCAGATGTCAATGCGATACAAGCTTTTACTTTTATCAAATTTCTCGATCTAAAAACCTCCATATCGCAATTGTTATACGGATTAAATAAAGAGAAAAAACAAAAATCATTTGTTCGTCTGATATAGAATTTATACAAACACAAATCTAGTAATTATTTATGTTGAGATTTCCCCCAAAACAAAAAAAAACCAAAATATTTTTAATAATATTTCACTCACTATACGTGACTTTTAACAGCATACTGATAATAATTAAAATATTCTTTCGAAATCTTTTTAAGAAAAAAAAAAACCCATAATATTTATTATTGCAGGAATTGTGTAAATGTTGAAATTTTAAAGCAATTACTTATTTAACAAAACATCACATTTCTATTGAAGCAAAATTCACCGAAAATCTGTAAACATGCGTTGCAAACATAGATTCTTTCATATAAACAAAAATTAAACAAAATGCATTTAATTTTTTGTTTTTATTTTCATACAAATTATTATAAATTAAATTCAAAACAAAAAAAAAAAATAATAATGTTAATTAATTTAATTTACATAAAATAATTTATATGAACGCATCGCACAAAACTGTTCACTGTTAAAAATTATCATGAGGCATAAATTATTTTCAAGAAATTAAAAAAAAATAAAAACATCATTATTTGAAGGTTTTATTATTCTATTCGTTAATAAATAATAGTAAATTATGAATTTATTAAAATAATTTTTGTATATAAGTATAGTGAATAGGGTGGATCGAATTTATCAGGACTGCCGATGCCATCATTTTTTGATTAGCATTTGGTCTCCTGACTAACGTGTATAAATGATTTTAAAAATAAGTTAAATTTCGATGTGCTTGAAGACTCTTGAAGTTTTCGAAATTGCAAATTTAAAGCACTGTAATTTGGTTCCGTTACAGATAATTGTATTTCTGTATTCTCCGACAGTTAGAGTAAGTCAATGCCTTTCAAATAATATATTGACCATACGTAGTTTA
>JAABKK020055418.1:0-24100 GCA_011634745.2 Catotricha subobsoleta
ACTCATCGTCAAAAACCATAGGGGGGACCCTTGGATGAAAAAAAATAAAATGTTGATTTTTTGTGTTTTCTCCACGAGTCGTTTTTAGGAAGTTTCCGCCAATAAAAAAAATGTCTTCAAAATTTCGGAAATTTCGGTTTTTTTTTTAATTTTTCATAAGAGGAAGCATTGGATAAAAAAAAAAAATTTCAAATATCGGCAAAATATCAACATTTTTTATTTTTCATTAAAGGGTCCCCTCTTATGAAACTTTGGAAAGAAAAACGGAATTTAGGAAATTTTGAAAAAAAAACACTTATGGCTGGAAAAGTCTTAGAAACTTATTCGTGGAGAAAACACAAAAAATCGACATTTCATTTGAACCCAAACTGGCAGTTCTAAACATTATCCAATCGGCCTAAAATTTAAAACCTATTCTAATGGCATCGGTCCGCTCCCAAAAACCATACAGGGTTTAAAAAACAAAGACGTGACTTTTTTTCCTAAGGTCGAATTGTCGCCCTACTATGTATATACTTTTTCATGATTTTGGTAATACTATGCAGACCTATGTTGCGAACCATGTATTCAAAATTTTGTGTATTACAGTGAACTCTCTGTTAAAGATCCACCCTTCGTCGCACATGAAATGGTTCATTTATGAGAGAGGATTCTCTAATAGAACGCGTCTTAGTGGACTCATTACAAAAAAAAACAAATGAATTGGTTCACTTATATAAAAGATGATTTGCTTATAGAGTGGTTCGCTAGTAGAGAGTTTACTGTATCTCGTCTTCGTTAATATTTTTAATATCTATTTAATTTTTTATTTCTTTAAATTATCTGTTTATAAACATATTTTTCTTATGTATTTCTCAGACAATATTGAAAGTATCTGAAATATATCGGAGTAGTTTTATCTAATCTTAATTAATATTTTAGATAGTTGCTATTAACTACCTAATTATAGTATTATTTTATAGTCACAGGCAGAATCTAGGCAGCCATTTTAATGTATACTAAATTTTTATTTAGACTAGAATTATAAAAAAAAAACAAGCTATTATGTCGGATGTATAATTGTATTTGTATTATAGTTTGTATTAAAATATTTATTTTTCATTTTGGTCTTGTTCTTGATCTTATAAATATATTATTATAGATAAATGTATAATATGATTAATGGTACAAATTGTGATTTCTTAAATTTGGAAGTTCAATGGAATCACCGCAACTGCAAATTATTAAAAGTAATTTTTATGACATAATGTAATTTGGATTATACTAAATGTATATATATGTATATATTTATATTCTATACACTAGCAGAAACATAGTGATCTCGGTTGTATATTACCTCACACATACTGTTCTTCTAAGACTATTTGCGGCACTGTTTCTTCGTCCAACATCGAGTGAGTCACTTCTTTTAGATATTGATGCGTGTCGTATATTTGAATTCCTCTGTTCAAAATATAAAAACAGTACTTATTATACTATGAAAATGGTTATTGAAAATTGTTTAACGTACCAAATTATTTTTATCGGTTCTTCTTGGAATATTATATAAGCCATACACAATAGGATTCATGCATGAATTTGTGCAAGCAAACAAAAATAATCCCTTTTGTACACGCTGGTCTACTTTAAGGGCAGTATCTTTATCTAACCAGTACCTGAAAGACAATGCATTTATATAAATTTATATTGATGAAATTAAATTTATAGCAATGAGAGCCATTTTATCAATTCGATTTAATTTAAATTTAACGTTAAAGACATTTTTTTCAGTCGAATTCTAACTTGCTTTTAGCCTATAAAATTACGGAGTTTAACTTAAAAGTCAGATTTTTGTCACTTCCTCTGTATCTGTTTACGTTAAAACTTGTTAGTTTGTAATTTTAATTCACTGAAAACTTTTTAACCATTTTCCATATAGACAAAGTCCATATAAAAATTTATCAATATTGATCTTCAAATTTAATTTAAAACAATTTAAAGAATACTTATTTACTGAAAATTATGATCATATAAAAGTTTTAATTTGATTTATAAATTGATTCAAAAGGAAAATGAATTTAAAATTTATTATGACAAGGAGACACATATTCTCTCAATTCTTATTAAACATCATAGTTATACAATTATATTATGTTTATAATATTTATGAGTAAATATAAAATGAAATATTGTAGTTACCATACACTCATTACATAAAAAGGGGTCCAACAAACTACAAATACTATAACAATGGTTATTGTCATCCATAATGTCTTTTTCTTTGCTCTGCCCAATACATCATCATTTGATCTACGAAAACGGTCTGCAAAAACATTTAATGAATTAAAAAAAAAGTCATTCATGAAAAATATTTTTATATTTTTTACCTGTCACACATTTTCTGCTCTTCTTATACAATTCCACATATATTGATGCATAGCAAAATACAATAATAATCAATGGTAGAGCATACATTAGGATCATTCCCATAAATGAGTATATAATCTCATGAGATTCATTTGCGAAAAAATTATAAGTCACACACTGTTCGTACCAAGTAATATTCGGATGTGTTTCAACATGAAATATAATAGATTGTGGTACGCTACAAATGCATGAACTAATCCATGCAACACATAACATAACTTTTCCACGTCTGTCAATGCCAGCCAATTTCATCGGTTTGATTACTGCAAAATATCTACAAAGTTTCATCCACAAGCTTACAAAATGTATAATATTTAATTTCAACTACCTGTCAACTGATATACACACTAGCACAAAACTCGATAAATATAAGCCAAATGTACGTAAAAATGACATCGCACGACACATTAGATCACCAGCATTCCATGTTACTGTATATGCCCATCCAATTTCCATTGGCATCATCAGAAATGTAACTAATAAATCAGCTATAGCTAGATGGGTTAACATTGTGTCAATGCGGGACGGACTTTTCAGTCTTCTTTTAATCAGCAATACAAGAACTGTTATATTTCCAATTGATGATACTACCATCAGTATGCTGTTCTTTCAAATGAATAATAATCAATATCAATATTACAATATTTATTTTATGGACTTAAACCGTTGATTATTACTACTGATTACCTATAAACAATTATCGATAATCTATGACCATCATTGAATTGCATATCAACTGGAAGAATACTTCTATCACTTTGATTATTTACTGGTGACCAACCAGATAATTGTCTGTGGTCTTGAACTATTGAATTTGTCATTTCGTCAAACTCTTCTTCGAGAGTATTCGTAAAGTTAGATGGGTAGTAATCGTCGTAAATATCTAGAAATTAATATAAATTATTCAATTATTATTTTGATGCGAAATTCTTGCACTTATTATTATAAGGTATGATTAGTGCATCTGCACGTACAAAATTTGCCTTTTTCAGAGCTTTTGAACTTCTGAACTTTTAATTTAGAAAACTAATTTATGAACACTATTTAAACTTTCTATGGTTCTAATTTTAATGTTTAATTTAACAGCAAACTTGTACTTAGCTAAAATCCTTAAATTTGCTATTAATTTTTCAGACTTACACATCGAAACGTTTAGATAAAGCAAGAGGTTTATCAGTTATTAAATTCCAATGGAAAATTTATGATTATATATTGAATGTCCAGTTTTTGTAATTGTAAATATCATTTGTGGTTGCGCTATGGACAATTAATGAAGCGTAAAATTAAAACAGATACAATACTAAAAATAGGTGACAAGAAATTTCCATATTTGAGAATTGAAGTGTGTCGAATATAAATATATGAGAATTTAGTGAAGGTACAATACTAATATCAATAATATACATTCCAAAGCAAAGTAGTATTGAACAATACATGACGAAGAATAATGCTTCGATTAACAGACATATGCATGACGTAGATAAAAATGAAAATGAAAATGAACAAGTTAAAAGATGCATAATTCCACAGTGATGAAGCTTAGAGTTAGTTCTTTGTTTAACAAAATTAAATATTTGGATAGCTAAATAAACAAATTCTGCTAGTAATTTCTCATTAATTGTTAAATATAATATCGATAACTTTCGCGTATTTTGAAAACACAACCGGCCGGTTACAAACAATTCTTTCCGCTAATATATAGCAAATCAGTATAAACTTTTAGTTCAAAGTCTGAATTTGATACCATACTGCCATACTGATTACTGATAATGTCTAATTAACATGCAACTGTAGCAGTCAAAACAAATATTAAATTTGAACTGTACAAAATCAGCATATTGCACATATGTATAAATTCGAAATGATTATACTCTGCCAAAGATTATTATATAATACATTCAAATATATTCGGCTAATTTTACATAAATTCTGTTTGTTGACAGTGAATGACTGAGGCTGATTAATAAAATATACATATCATGATGTCATATTTCTATATTTTACACATTAGTTATCGTTGTATTCAATGAATGAAATTATTTGAAAATTGGTAAAGGGAAAAGTAGACAAAATGAGATGAAAAGTATTAGCAGTTTTTTATGAATTCAAAATCATCAAATGATTAAAAATTAATTTAAGTAAAAAAAACAAAATTTTCCAACAAATCTTTTCTTTTTTTTTTTTTAAATCGTAGCATTATTTTTTTTCTTTACCAAGAATCAATCTTTCGTATTTTCAAAACGTTAATTAAAATTGATATGAAAACATGACAAATTTATTTATCAACTTTTCGGTAAGCTCACGGCCTGCTCTATCTTTAAATGTGTGAATATAAGAATTGATTTAATTAATTTATTTAATATGTAAATATGCGCATGATAAATTATATTAGAGAATGTGGGTGTTATCAATTGCTATTTAAAAAAAAAAAAAATATGGTACACAAATTAAAAACTGTACAAAAATATTTTGTTTATAAAAAATATAGCAAATAATAATAATAATTACTCTTTTTTTTTCTATCTGATATGAAACACTAAAACCGAGCTTATATACAGCACATACAGCACATACAGATCAACATAACATAATAATATGTATATAATATATATATCATTTTTTTGCTCTTTTGTTGTTGATTATTGTTGATTATCGTTATCATACATACTTCGTAAGATAGAAAGAAGAAGAAAAATTCACAAAAAGTCAAGGTGAATATAAAATCACAAAAAATAATTAATTAATAATATTAATTATATATTTGTAGATAACGTTCAATAAATGTATTTCGAATTATATAAAATAATGTATATCTTCATTATGAATTTATTTATAATATTTGGATTATGCAGACAAGTGAAATGAAGAGAGAGCATTTTGATATACAACTCGTATTATTGCCGTTATAATAACGTTAAACGTAAGATATTCTCTGTTCATAACAACTTTAGCCAGTAAAATTAAAATCGAAAATTTTGTGGTTACGACTTTTATGCGACAGTCGCCAATAGTCTATATTTTAATTATAAACAAAACACAATCGTTTTATTAAATATTATCAATTTAAAAAAGAAAATAATAAATAAAAATTTAAGAACAATTTCTCGATATCCGTATATACAATTGAAAGATGGATGAATGGCAAATTAATTATAAGAAAAAGATAAACGGAATATTGATAAATAATCAATTTTATTTAAATCATTATAATGTTTAATGCATTTACAATTAATCTTTTCAGAAAACAAACAAAGAGCACAGAATAATGATTTCATTTGAAATTTTGTACAAAATAGGAGTCACATTATTTTAAATCAACGAAGTTTTTTTTTTTTTATTTATTCTCAATAAACAAGAATTTACATATATTCAACGAAAAAAAAAAAAAAAAAAACATTGATAAAGCGTAGAAGATTTAATTAAAAGTGTAAGAAAAAAACATATTTTAACTCCATTCTCCTATCTATATCACACAAAACACGCGAACCAACCGTTTCATTGACTTGAAAAAATTCTTTTCAAGTCAAAATGTTGTGTTAATCCTAAATTTTTTTTTTTTCATGTTTACGTTTGGTAATAATATTACATACATTAAAATTAAATTTCGAGTAATAACAAGAATCTACAATCACACAGAATGATTTTGCAACAACAACAAATTCAAGAGAGAGAAAAAAAAGACATTCTTTTACATAAGATCTGAAGTACGGCATGTATAAGTATATAAACATAGATAAGAATTCGCCCTCACTTCTTTATCGTTCAAATATAATTATCAAACATTTTTTTTTTCTTATAACATTTTTTAAAGGCGATCGAATGAAAAATCATTATTATGTAAATAATAGCGGTTATGAATATAAATAATATGTATATGATGCGTATGGAGAACAATATAAATTAACAAAACACAAATTTATAATTACATTTTGTTCAATAAAACATAAACAATTTAATCAATATTCATTAATAATTGCACAATTTTCCAATGCACTTCACTCATCATTTTTTTTAGTAATACCAACAGGAAAGTAAAAAGGAAAATATGAACGTTGAAACTGTTATTGAATAATTTATTTGATCACGATTAAATAAAAAAAAATATACATATATATATATATCTATATTGCTAAGATGAGCCCCAGCTCATTTAACGAGAATGTGTGTCTATAAGGCACTATAAAGACTAAATGAACTAGCAGCGCTCTGTTATTTTGTTAAAGATTTTTCAAAGAATTCGTATAGTCAAAAGGTTATCAGCGAAATTAAATTTCTATATATGTGTATTTCATTAGCCAAACCATACTCTATACATTTTGCTCTGTTTTTCTCATTTGCGGCTTACATAAATACATATATATTTATTATTACATTATTATTATTATTATTATTATTCTTTTTTTTCTTCTTTTTTTTTTTTTTGGATTAACTGAATCATTCATTTACAATCGGATTAAACATAAAACTACATAATCTATATCTATATAATAACCACATTACTTTTATTTCTGTATACATCTATTTAATTGTATACATAAATAAATTGATATTGATATAAATTTATATTATAAGCATGTGCAGTACGCGATTCTATTTTATCTAATATATATCTCTGTTACACACAGCATCTTGAACAAATACCAAAAAATGAAAAAAAAAAGTTACAAGCAAAAAGCTTGTACATATTTATAAACGTTATTTTGAATATATGCTTTTATTTTAATACAAATACCACAAAATATGCGATAATTCACGACGCGCTTATATTTGAAAACTATTAAAATTTTATATTTACCGTCTGCAGAGTTCAACATTTTGAAAACAAATGATAGAAACTTTTTCCCATATATTTTATTATTTTACAAATTTATAGAAAATTTATTTAGATTTTCTACATTCCTTTATATAGTAAAGTTCCTGGCTAGGTGCATACGAATATTTTCATACCGCATGTTTTTTATATATCCAGAAAATGTACACACAAAACAAAAAAAAAATAAGAAAAACATGAAAATTCTGGCACGTGCGCATGTACGATTATTTGATATGTTTCATACTTGTTCATTTCTTATTATTTATTTATTTATTTATTTTTTAACGTAGATATTACCTTCTACATCGAATATTATAATATTTCTCCATAGAAATAAACATATCAATTTTCTTCATTTTTCATAGTTTGTCCGTGCATGAATGTAAACTAACAATGGCTATATGTTGCCTTGTTAGCAGCAACAGCTGCCACCACTGCGACTTATATCAATTTGTCTTTTTCTCAAATTCATATTTGATTGATATCAATCATCGATTAAGGTCATTATTAATAATACATAGTTTATTTCTTTATTCTACTTTTTTTTTTCTTTTCTTTACTTTTCTTTTCTCTTTTCCTATTAGATAGATACACACACATATCTATAGTTGTAATGATGTGTTGGCTTTCGTATAAAAAAAATTGCGTTTCAAAAAAAAAAAAAAAATTGTTTTCATTTCAAGCATATATGAGATGACATTCAGAGTCAAATTCTAATTATAATGATTTACATGATTTTTTGATTGAGCAATTGAGAAATTTACTTATTTTTTATTGATATCTATTCTGCATTATATTTTAAATTGACAATTTTTATAGGTTTTTTTTTTTGTGAAAAATCATGTTTTTTTTCTTTATCAATTTGATTTTGATCTTTTCATGTTTGAAAGTGTAATATATTTGTTATATTTTCAACCTATTGTTGAAATACAATAAATACATAAAACATAAAAAAATAATGAAGAAAACGAATATTTGTCAAATTTCACTTTCATAAAATATGATTTGTTAATTAAAATAAATTTGTTCGTAGTTTAAAAGTAAAAAACAAAAAGTTTTAAATTTATATTTACGCACTTTGCACACCCGCGCGACTTAAAAGAAACTAACTTCAATTTGTAATATCAATAAGTACTTACCATCAATGTAGAAATAAGTAGATTTAAATTCAATTTGTCGCTAAAGGCTAATTTTAAAGCGTTTATTTAATTTTTAAAATAAATGAAAAAAAGTGTGTTTTTTTTTAGAAAAAACTAATACCTAATGTTCGTGCGCTATTAAAGCATTCAAGACAGACAAAACTAATAGTATGAATAATGAATATTTGTTAACTTTATTCAATGGACTTAATAGTATAATAATAATATTTTACTTCATGAAAACTTATCATAAATTTATTTTCTCGATAATATAACAGTTATAGTAATCATTTCTAATTCATTCTTACAGATATTTATTGGTGTTTTCTCCTAGCTCTTATTGTAGTTCCTGAAATGATTTATTGTTTTGTTCTTCCTAATCTTTCATAAACTTTGTCTTTTTTCATTAAGATTTAATTGCTATATCAATATTATATAATCAATTTCACGATCACGTAACGACTGTAACACAATTTTCTTATTCAATAATAAATTGAACCACATGCACTTTTCACAATTTTAAATATGAAACCTCCCTGATTTTTAAGATTAAATAAGAAAATTACGTTATGGACGTTACATATAGTTGTCAAATTGTTCATATACAGTTTGTGGCAGTGATTGCTTAATTATAATGACATGAAATAAACTATTTTACAAGTGAACCGTTTCACCTTCCACTCCACGTAATCTATTCTATATTAACAAATAATTATAAATAAATGTATATCAAAGAATTCATTATTATTTGCAGTTTGCACTGTATAAACTAACTCTAGCTTCGCACAAGAAATATTTTTCTATTCTTGTGATATTTTACATTAATCGGTCATAATATTTGTTGTATAAAGTTAAGGTAAAAATCGCAAAGTTAAAATTATTAATGTATAAATATTAGCATGATTTCACATAAGGACTCAAGTTTTCTATTTAGTAAAGTATATATTCCAAATTAAATTATATTCTATTTGATTGAAAACAAGCGAACAAACTTCAATAATTGCTTATTCAATTGAATTTTCCAAAACTTCAGACAAATAACTACCTATATATTATATATAGATGATATAAGTATAAATCAGCAACAGGTGATATGATTATTCATTTCGCAAACTTGAATTAATATATAGGTAGATATTATTGGTATATACATACATATACATAATATTTAAGCATAATGTGTGCAAACTACTTTCAATGTATTTTCTATATTTATTCCTTTTACTTAATTCTTTTATTACTTATTTAACTTTATAGCACCATATAGTCGATCGTAAAAATCCTTTATCAAAGAAATTCATATATATATAAATATACATATTCTATATTAGTATATTATATATATATTTATTCAATTTGGTATTTGAGAATAAGTTATACTACAATTTGATAAAATAATAGATGAATATAATTTATATGAAATACGTTTTTATTATTATAATGCATCTAATCATTTGGCAATGAACTTTTCATAGTTCACATTAATTTTCTATGTAATGTTATGAATATTCTTAAAATAGATAGAGAAACATTGGTAGGTAGAAATTGTAGGAATATATAACTATAAAGATATTTAAAGTATTTTACCTACATTGAATTTTTTTTTTTTTTTTTATTTTTACATTTATATAATAATATGTGTTTGAATGCGCAGTATATATTTTATTAACGATTTAATCTTTAACATATAAAACGCATTATTCTAAATTTATTTTTATTGAATGTTTAATGTTGCTGATGTTTCGGTTTTTTTTTTTTTTAATTCTATTTTTTAATTTATTATTGTTTGGTAAGTATAGAAAATATAAAATAGTATACATTTTGTTTTTGTTTTTGTTTTTTTTTTTTGTACAGCCAATGTTTTACAATATTTGTTGTCATAGTCAGTTTTGATTCTACCTTTATAAAGTATGTCCATATATAACCGTACTGTATATTATTGGACATAGGCAATTGCACTTGACATTGATAATGTTATGGGAACAAGCAAAGCTATAAATTTTTGTAATTTAGATAACCTAAACCTACATAATTTTTACAAGTTTTTTTTTTTTTTTTTGGTTGTTGTCGTAAGGTCGGTACGCATATATCATCAAATAAACATCCCCATAAAGCATTTGATTTTATTGAATTAGTGTCTATAGAAGTAGAATGGTAGATGATAAGAAACCGAAATGATCATGATTGTTGATTTCTGTGTAACAAGTGGAATAACGTTAAACATCAAAAGGATATTTAACTTTTTAAGGGTTACTTAATGACGTGTTTTCAATCTGATATTTGGAATCTGAAAAGGAAGTATCTATTATGAAATAAAGGTTAAAATTAATGTTGTAGCTGAAGGTTAGTTTGTTATATGCATGTATGTACTGATGTGTAGTGTGTATATTAAATATATGAATTCAAGATAATGTGATTTTTATTTTTGAACATGGCTATTATAAAATATTTAGATTTATGATAAATGAGTTGAAATTGAAAATATAATTCTTTTATATATAAGTTAGTTTTTACATACACGCAAATACATAAAATACTCGATACATTTTACATAAATTAAAATAATAATAATTTATTTAATAATTATCTACGATTCACATATTTTCTGTCTAAGTGTCTATATATTATTATAATATTATGTAAAATCACGATAACTTCAGGGTAAGATTGAAAAATTAACAAATCAGTTGTAAAATTACTTTCCATTAAAAAATTGATTGTTGATTTAATATAACCTTTATTAAAAATATGTTTTCGATATATGCTTTAATACATTGTTGTGAGACTTCAAAATTAAATGCATTATGTCTTTGATATAATATATGGAAATGTCTAATTAGAAATTTGTGTTCTGCAAGTCTTTGTAGTTTAAAGCTAGATGCTAGCCTTTAAGGTTCAAAAAAATTGCAAGAACTACATTTTCTGAGAGATATTTTACATTTGTATAGAATCTGATAATAATCTTTTCATATATATTTTAGATATCATGCTAGAATTGTTAGATAATATTTGTGGGTTATTAATTAAACAATCAAACAAATATAATGTTTTTCCATTACAATTAATTAATAATTGAATCTGTCTAAAAATTCACCAGTTGTGACAGCTAATGCTATAATACTAATTACTCATAGCCACGTAGAACTTCAACTATCCGTATGCAATACCAATATTGAACATTATGCACTTTAGTTCCAGTAGCAATCCTTCTCATGTGATTATATCTGCAAAAAAAAAAAAATACTGTATTATTTTCAGCATATACCTATACTGAACTGATTTTATACAGTATTTACAGATTTATTGTGATTCATTTATATTTTTAGGTCTAAAAAAAAAAAGTTTCCTTTAAAAATTCAAAAATTTCATATAAATTTAAATATGTTTCTAATAATAATGTCAGTTGCTGAAATTTTTTTTATAATTGTATCTCACAAAATGTATTATGTTAAACAAAATACTTAAATGAATAAATGAATTGAAATTTAGGTCTAAAATAAATGATTTTAAAAGCTGAAGATGGGAATCTTCGCAAATAAATGTCCAAACAACGTTGTTGCTGTTGATTGATAGAACAAAATACTATCCTGAAAACATTAAAATTTAACAATTATTCTATTATTGTATCAGAATATATGATGCAACTCTATTGGAGTTTCAAATAAAAAAAAATTAAGAAAAAGGATCATGATGAAAATTTCAACGTCTGAAATTTTTTTTCTTTTAATATTGATCAATAAATTTCTGACAATAAACTCATAAAGGCCGAATATAATTGTAATGAAATGTTTTATTGTTATAGTGACTTATAAAAGAACTGAAATTTTATAAAAAAAAATATTTAATGTTCATCAAACAATAAAAATAAAAATGAATATAATAATTGATTGAAAAAAAAAATATTTACCTTTATATTCTCAGTCTCTGATCATTATAAAAAAAAAACTAAGTATATTTTCCCATGACTTTTTAACAAAGATTTTTTTTTACTTTATGCGCTATACTTACTGCAATATAATGTCTTTTCCATATTACTTTAATCACAACTATTCGCATATAATGCTGTCTGTTGTATGTAAGGTGCGTTTAACGATTGGCCACCCAAAAATGAAAAAAAAAAACAAAAAAAACAAAATATTATTGCCATATCGCAGAAACTCTGAAAAGAACCCTAAATAATAAAATTTAAATATTATAAATATTATAAATATTCTTATATATATTCTGAAAATGAAAAGAATATTATATTATGTGTTTGAGCCGCACCTATTTCCAACCACAAATCATACTCATTATCCATTTTAATCACACCATATTTGGCAAGACATATAGACGTTATGTAGGTAAAACATATAATAATCTAACTTATTACACCTATAACGTTACATTTAAACGAATATTTAAAATTATTTATAAAAAATAAAATAAAATAAATTAAATAATTGAAAAACGTTCAATAAACACCTAATAAATGAAAATATTTAGCAAAAGCAACAAGTGGGCAGCGACGACACTTCAACAAAATCAAAACAACTTCTGCGTTGTAAATACATTTTTTTTTGTCTTCGCACGCCACCAACATATATATTGCTAACAGTTTTGATTGTGACTGTTGATGATTGTAATTTGAATAATGGTACATGTAACATGAATGCGGATTACCGCATATATAAATTTAAAAAAAATAAATAAAAGTAATAAATGTAAGTCTGCACGTGGGTTACCAAAAAACCATGCTAATAACCTACTGAACAATACATCAAATAAACGCAATTAAATAAACATAAAAGTAACATTTTAAAAGACAAATAAACAACATCTAAACAATAAAATATATCATTTGAGAAGAATCTATCAATACACACATGTGAAATGTGTGTAAAATGAAAACGAATGAAGACAAACATAAATAAAAACAGAAGAAAAAAAAGCACAGAAATTGAGCAAAGTGTAAAAATGTAAATCTGTTTAAATATCGCAACTGAAAAAGACTATATATGTGCGTAGGATGATAATAGCTATGTGATTATGTGGTATGGGGCAGTTATCTTTTTGAATTCTCTTTTATGATTTTTACCTTGATAGAAAAACACTGTGTAAATGCTTCAAAAATCTTTCACAGCATCGTACAAAATAAGACAACGTGAATGAATTCAGTGCACAACTGTATGGCAGTGTGTTAAGACTTAATATTATTATTATTATTATTTCTTTTTTTTTAAAAAATAAATAAAATATAATACTTACGTGTTTTAATTAAATTCAATCAACAATTCAACGTACGAATTGAAGACGAAATTCGCTGTAAGTGGAACAAGAAAAAGTGTGATAAATGTATATTCGAAAATTATTTCAATTTTCGCAAAAAGCGTTAATATTTTAATGTCAATTTTCCAATAATTACGTATTAATTAATCGTTAATTGGTTGTGTCTGTTGGTAATTTGTTATTATTGTGATTATGGTTAAAGTGGCAAGTTCATTGAAATCTAATGGTAATATTATTCAACGTGTATTTCCATATTTACAAAAAGAATATATATATAAAAAAAAAAAAAAAGTTATAATTTATTTATAATAAAATAAAATAACGTAAGAATTTTCTCAATCTCAACTGTTTTGTACGAGCATATGTAAGTTGTGTTGTATATTAAACGTATTTATACATTGACATTACACGCTGTGAAACCTGCTTTCAATATGGATTTATAATCTTAAGTTTGCGCATTGCGATCAGTTACAAATAACCATATGGGGAATAAAATGTGGTTTATCACTACCCTAATAAGGATTTCAGTGGTTTGAATTTATGAATTATACTGATTACATCGAAAATGATTATATGGTTTAATTTCAAAAATAAATAACTTGTCTGAGGGTTGATTTTCTTTATATTAATGATGATGATCTCAAAGTATCTTTCTAATAATATCATATATGTAATTAAATTATTTACAGTTTAAATTTTTTTATTACTAAAAATGGAAATATCGACAGTAAACATCATACAGCAATAATCTCTGGTGAACATCCACTTAATTAGAGTCGCTATTTTGCCAACATAACAATAGAAACACAAATACACAATAATTTATTAAATAAGGCGCCTACCTGAAATATGTATAAAACAAAAACATATTTAAATAATTGTTTGTTTAAAATGGAATTATTGAAATGTAAATAATTAAGATTGCGTTTTGCATACAGTGCTTAATTTAACCTTGTAATAACTCAGATGTGGGCTGTTGTTTATTATACTATTTAATATATTAATATCTTAATTAATATTATTATTAGCAATGTTATAAAATAAAATACACTCCTTTTTTATTGTCTTAATTATAACGTTAAAATTGGAGTAACAAATAAATTTCCATTTAATCAAAAAAAAAAATATTAAAAAAATTTATGAGTGGTCTCACCGACATGTAGAAGAATGCTAATATTTACTCATGTTCAATCTTCACGTTAAAAAATGTGGCTTACATCCGTTTCAATTGTACAACACATACCTTCATGCAGTAATTCAAATGTAAACGAAATAAATATTCATAAAATATGAATAAATTCGTCTTTTTTATTTTTCAATAAACTGTATAAACGTTCACATTATTTTATTTATTACGGTTTTGAAAATAAAGTTAGGTAGAAGTTTTAGTTTCTTTTACTCAATTTTAATTCAATAATTACATAACGTATAGACTAAACTTATATACAAACGATAATAATTCAATATTTACCTTAAAAATTTTCGAGAAATATATTAATTAAATAAGAAATAATAAAAAAAAAGATCGATCTTTCTTTGTTTAATCGGCTTAATTGAAAATATTGTATTTAGGTGAAATAAGTAAGCTATAGTGTTTCACTCTAATAAAATATTTCGATCATACATCACACATTTTTGTAATTGCTGGGAATAAGTTTTATAAATAAAATATTAAATAGTAAACTTTTCTATTTCAATCAATTTTAAATATAAAATACTTGTTTACTAAATATTAAAAATGTTTTAATACTTAACTGCACTAAGTCATATAATTAATACTTAACAATAAGAAAAACTCCTTTATCAGATGCAAAAATTAATAAAAAAAAAAAAAAACATTTTGAAAAGCTTTCCAAAATACCAGTTTTTTAATAATAATAATAATAATAAAAATAATATTTTTTATTTGAAATAAAATACTTAACTTTAAACATAAATTAATTATTGAACATATGAATTTAAAACTTATAGTCTTATTGGTGACAGTGCCGTAGCCAGAGGGTGAGACCAGCCAACTATTCCAAAATACGATACGCATACAGCGCAAAAATTTTCGGGGTTTATTTGTGTTGTCACTTTTGGACTTTTGGAAACGTTTTTGCTTTTGGTCCCACAAGAAACAAAAAATTTGATTAAATTGCCGTACATTACAAAACCAAAATTCGGTTCTACTGGGCCAAACCACGCAACATTTTTTTTTTGTATTTTCGCGACTTGTGAAAGTAAATACTATATTTCTATACAAAAATAAATATACGCTAGTTACGTGAGTTACGCGAATTAAACAACTTTAAGTAAATACCGCATTATATATTTTATTTAAAAATATGTCATTTACTGCCATGTATGTTTGCGTTCATTATTCACTTTAAAATTTTTCATTGCTACAACCATATTGAGGAGTTTACAATGAAAATTAAGTGATAGCTGAGCCAGATTATGAAATTCATTTATTAATATCCGTTAAACATTGGGAAATACTATAAAAATTGCTGCTAAAGTCAAAGAAAAAATAAAGATCCCTTAAACTCTAAACAATATGATTACCTTGGAGTCTCCCAAGAAAATCTTGGAATTGTGCAATCACTAAAGTGGTTCAAAAACATTTTTACATTTTGTGTATCTAATATAATTTTTTTTTACGTAGAGAAGTATTTTCCAAAATTAAATACCGCTCAAAAGCATTTAATATTTTATATGATAGATTACCACTAAATTGTCATTTTAACACAACACCTTTTTCTTACATTTTAATTACCAGAATCACCTCCTCGATTTTTTTTCAAATTTTTGTACAAATAAACAATCAAATAAATTAATAACATAAACCCAGTTGTAGGTTTTTGATCGACGTAGGAAGTATATCATTTGAATAACAAATATGAATATTATGAATTACAGTCGTTGGTAACGATTCGAATTCGGATGTATATCAAATTTAATTACCTACTACTAATTATTATTAGTAAATATGGAGTCAATCAAATTTAATCGATATTCAAATTTTAAATGTCAATCGCATACTTAAAACAGTCTATATGTACATATTTAATTATCTATTGAAATTTTATGGCTTGACTAATTAGTGCGAATAACATAGCATTAATTTTCTTACGTATATATTGTGAAATTATGTTTACGTGGTTGTTTAATAAGCCAAATAAATACTATGAACATTCTGAAGTTAATAGATTAGGATTATCAGATTTAGTCTGACATTTAATAAAATTATCGAATGATGTACATAGAAAGCATAATATTAAACATTTAATAGCCGATTTTAAATCTAAACATGTACTTTTAACGATATTTAAATTTAAAAAAAAATTGATTCAGAAAATCAAATTAAAAATCTCGTACATTTTATTTTGATACATGTGGGTAAGTAATACTAGAATTGAGGTTATATATGATTAAATAAACCAATAAAACAACTAATAAATCAATTTATTATTATGATTTATTCGTTTAATAAATAGTAAAACATACATAATATTAAATACGTATTTCATGTTGGTAGTGAGATATTGTAGGTGTAACTCAAATTGGTTACTTATAATATTACATATGCATATATAATATTTAAAAAAAAAGAATAGAGAATTAAAAGAATAAATCACTAATTGTCATTTTTATTGTAATTTATAATAAAAATTATTTTAAATGAATTGTTATGCATATCTTAGGTATTTCGAAAATTCAAATTTTTCATCTAATTTTTAATTTTACATAAATTAAAAAAAAATTATTGCTGACGATAATTTTGAATTAACAATCATTTTAATAAACAATTTTTGATTAATCTTTAGTCAATAATAATAAATATAAAGTAACAAAAAATTCAAATTGCTGCCTGTTCTTTTAACTTAAAATATGCTCTGGATCTATTATATACTATATCAACAAGATAAGTCTGATCTGACAATTTAATATGTGACAGCATGATTATAATCCACTTTAGTTAATATGATATATCTACAATTTAAAGGCCGTCAAATTTCATAAGAAAAAAGTTCTTGCCTTAAAAATACATAAGTGAATTAAATATCAGAATTTATTTATTATTCGGTTCTTGTTTTAATTATCGGGACAGTTTTACCGCTTATACTCATTTTTACGATGCATTAATAACATATTTTAGATAATATGAAATCAGATTAAGTATCCTGACGAGCTAAAATAAATTATTATGTGATATTAACATTTAATTTTATAATAAAAATCTAATTAATTCCATATTTTCATTTGAGTATTTTTATTTAAGTTTGCTATTATTGTTTAAAGTATATAACATTTATGTAAAATATACAATAATAATTTGGATATGTCTACGTGCGTAGATAGATACAACACAAGACATCAATTTAATTTCTGATGATGGTTTCTTTTAAATTGTGTGTTTTTTTTAAATATTTTAATTGAACACAAATGTATTTTTGTGCGCCATATATTATTATAATCAAGACAAGATTCATTCCTAGAATTCATGGTTCCAGAGTAGATAATTTATGTTAATACTCAATTTTCAAAAAATGAAAACTGTCAATCTTTATTTATAATTGTTTAACCAAATTTAAAAAAAGAAAAAAAAAACTAATAAAAGCATGATCTTTCACATTGTCAATCACCGATACAATAATACAATTACTGTCTCATTAATATCTCTTAAATGTTTTTTTTCCTTTTTTTCTTGAATTTATTTTCATGTTTATTTCAACTACACTATTTCTATACATGAGTATTTGTAGAGAATTGCAAACAATTTAATATATCACAATCCAGTTAAGCAAGTCTTATTTATTTAGGTGTGGAGTACGTTATATTTGGTTTGTTAAGGTAATTGATTTACAATATAACAATTCTATTGATATAAGAAGATGTAATGGACACCTAGTAGTATTTACGTTTGTGCGTACGAAATGTTCTATTTGCACATGTTCGCATATATTCAATGTGTATATGAATTTATAAAATCAATTAATAGGTATTTAATGACTACAGACTACAGGTAATAAACAAAATAAATGAAAGAAATTAGAAGTGAATTTATCTTCGATGATTCTAGTCTGTATCAGGAAATTAGACCGAACCGAACGTCAAGAACCACTGCTTTTTTTGACTTTAGAACCGGACCTCCAGAATCGAACACGTAATTTTTTTTCACAAGAACCGAACCCATAATTTTATTTGATATAAACCGAACCTTCAGACCTTCTAAGCCTTCTAAAGAAATGAAGCGATACGATTCCCTGGTCTGTATATGTTGTAAGACAAAATTTTAAATGTACATATGTATAAGAAATTTAAGGGCATATAATCATATAGAATCAACAACACTTAAACGATATTTATTTAGTCAAATACCTAATAATCATATATTTTGTTTACTTTTTTAATTCATAATTGGACAATAATATATTTTACGAGCATATTATTTGAACAGCAGAAAAAAAAGAAAAACTATTATAATCGTTAAAAATTGACTCGAGTTGTTTCTAACTTATTTATACACTAAAATTATTAATTTTCATGAAATTTGACTCTTTCAAAAACATACCATAACATTTTCTATTTTCAACCAATTCAATCAACAAATTTATTGTAAAAATGATGTGCGCACAAATGTTTAATGGTTATATATAAAATATGATGTTTTCAAAAATGCCACCAACCAACGAGATAATAAATTTTGTATGCACATTTTGTACACAGGTATGCTTTTACTATGTGGAAACGAAATCATGATCGTTAGTCAACATATTGCATTGTGTACAACAAACATAAAATCACTTCTACTCGATGTCTGCAGCAAACGCCTACGCACAAACAGATTTGTAGCATAACAAGTTTGCGTTCAATTTGGATGAGAAATTACTTGTATTGTATTTACGTTTGCTTCGTGTACACTACGTCTAGTTTGCATTGTTGTGTTCATAATAAAACGAAGCTGGCGCCGCTTTAAGTTAAAAAATAATAATAATAATAAAAAAAATAAGAAATAAGAAATAATAAGCCACAATATAGCAACAACGTTAATTTGAATCAAATCGTTAATATTTTTTTCAGCTTATATACGATATTTACCTGAACGGGGAAGAGCGATTGAAATAATACTATTTCTTTCATTTAAAATATTTACTTCACATACAAAACTCTCAATACGTAAAGGTGTTTTATTATTCTTACGGTTACAATTTCATGTGTATAAATGCTATTGTAGTTTTTATTTCATTTTTATTTTCTGTATAAAACTATGAAATGAATACATAAATCAAAATAGAAACCAATGGTATATAGAATAGAAGAGGGTAGGTGGGTGTAATATCTTATACCTAGAGTTCTTACAACGTTCTTATGCATGCCGTGGATTAAAGATTAAAATGTCATGGGAAAAAAGGGTTCACTATATTATCTATATTTTATTTACAGCAATGGTAATTGTTATGTGCATGAAAATAAAATACAAATTGTATTCATTTTAATAAAGACTATTTTATATTCAACTGGTTTTGTACTTAAAAAAAATATAATAATATCATCTTTAATAAAATATTAAGCATTAATTCGATATGACTACGTGAAGACGGGAAAAATTTATGTCAAGCTTATTATTATTAGCCATATATACAAATTTTAAACACTTTTCCACACAACGAAATCATAAACGTGTAAAAAAAACGTGTGAGAAATTACATTTTAAAATTAGATTCGTTTTTATTTTTTTTTAATTTTTTGTTTTATCATAATTGCTGCATTCAATGTCTATATATTAATAATTACCGCATATAAATTTTCCGCTATATGGGTGTAATTCAGTTAGCAGCTTTACTGACTCACTATATGCACCATTCGATCTGCTACGTATAATATAAGAAATTGTATATAAATAAATATAAAAAAAATAAGTAGCGACGATGAGAAATTAGTCAAAGATTACAGTAGGAGATAAAATGCGTATAAATATTACTATATTTTGTAGATCGACATATAAAGATATTCTCATTTATATTTATGGTGTTTATAAACGTGTATGATTTTCAACTGAAATGATTTAAGACCTTATGAATTCCATGCGGTGTTTGGCACGTGATATTAATATCGGATAGTGATCATAATATAAATAATACGGTTTTAAATAAATATTTATTATGTTTTACCTTTTCAGTATTATTTTACAAACACCTATTTTGAGTTTTCTTAAAGTTACGATGATGTTTATACAGTGTTTTATGTAAATAAAAAATTCTATTATGCAACTAATAATTAAGCTTATATTAGATACTATGTATTTGGGTGCTTGCTTATTTACTCGTATAATGAACTGATCTACACCAGAGAGTTAAACCTACTTCGAACCCTGATTTCATGAGCTATTCTGGAACAGTTATTTAGCTGAACAGGAATCCGAGTGTCAACCGAATCAGAAGTGAAAATCAAATAAAGAATCGAATATTATATTAGAGTTTAGTTTCTAACAACTGAATAAAATTGCATTTAAACCTGATTCAAATTTAAATCTTCTAAACTAAAAATCCAACCAAGAAGCAACCAATTCTCGGTGTAAACCAGTAGCCATAATTAGCATTGGTTCGACTCCCTGATTTAAACCAAGGATTTATATATAATGGGATTGAAGTAATATAATATTTTATATTTCATACAGATTTCTGTTAAATTTCAATTTAATTTGAATAAATAGAAAAAAAAGGAACCAATAAACCAAATTTAAATTAATAATATGTCATATTGGTATAAAAATATCTATTATTAACATTAAATAAATATACAATAAATTCATGATTATTTTAATATCTATCAGAAAAAACAGACAAAAAATGAATACTAAACATCATTCTTTTTAATAAGCTTAAACATGTCGTTTAATTTTATTGGTAAATATTTAAAATACTTGACTTCGGTATATTTATTATGAATATTATATTAAGTTAGGATATACTATTATAATTCATTCACTTCTATTTACCACTCCTTTGCTTTTTAATGTCTGTTTAAAAAAAAAAAAAAACATTTTTTTTTTCTCTCTTAAACACTTAAAACAAGAATCAAAATGTAGAAAACATTTGATAGTAGCTTTTTCTAATGTTATGAGAAAATCCATAAATAACTTAAAATACGATTGAACAAAAAAAAAAAATGTATGTGGAATTTTATAACACATTTTTCCACTAGAAAATTACGTATTTTATGAATATAATTTAGAGTGGATAATGCACTTCTATAATTTATTTATCTAATTTTAGACTAGGATTTACTATTTAGCCTGCAGAAAAAAAAAATAATCAAATAATTTTTCTCGTATCACATTCTATTGCAAATGCATACAACTACTAATAAAACATAAATCGCATTCGTTCATGTAAGCAAAAAGCTGTTATTTCAATCATTTTATCAAATCTGTCGCTATATATATAAAATATATATATATTTTTTTTCTTCCTTGGTGTAAAGAACATTTGAAGTAAATAGCGTTAAATGTGATTTAACCACACTAATCATATATATTTATCATCGCTTTTGCTTTATCAATATTCGCAAGAGTATCATTTTGCCAATCCAAAGACGGTAATTGCAATTTAATGAACATTCTCATACATTAATTATATTAAAACAGCAATTAAATGATAAAACTGCCTACCGCTGTAGAGAGGTGCAGAGTGCAGACCAAATGCAAACATATTTCATGGAGAATGGAGATTTTGTTTATTTCGTGGTTTAAAAATAAATAAATAAATAAATTTTCAACATAAACTCAAAGTCGCGTGCTCTTTATTTTCTTTCATTGATTTTAAAACGAATATATTGAGATGATGATTTACAGATTATTTTTTTTACAATTTAATTAATTAACGATGGTAAATTATTGTATTGTTATCAACAAAGAAAAAAAAAACTAATAAATAAAAATATATGTATTTCTAACTATAAAATGTTAAGGTAAGGTTGATGTTTTTTTGTTTTTTTTTTTTTTTTTTGATTAAAAATAATAAAAAAAAAACTATTTTATTGATTTTGTTTGTTTAGTTGTTTTGTTTTTTGCCCATAAAATTTTATAGTATCCAATTACCATACGTGATTTGTTACAAGATGACTATCAAAATATCATTTATTAAATAATAACATTAATCAAGTATTTCTACATTTTCTATAAAAATTTGCATCTCAATTTATACAATTTACGAATTAATTTAGTGTTGGTTAAGTTTTGGATTAAACTATTGATATGGATCCAGCCAAACTAGGAAACATATACCGTATACATGATGATATCATAGATAAATTTTGTTTGCTTAATCATTTAATTTTATTTTTATTATATTATTATGCACATCATAATCATGAATCATGATTCAAGTATTATAGGAGATTGCTTTCAAAAGTCTCACCAAATCAACCTTTAAACTTTCATCTCTTGCATCGCACAAAAATGTGTTGTAAATGTGGTCAAGTACAAAAATCAATAACTGAAATATACGATATTCAAGATTCCAATATTAATATGTCAATAAATTTCTTTTTATCGTTGTGTCTTCCGCTGGTCAAGTCGAATAAAATAGTCTTATGAATTGTGTTAATGGAGAGACCAAGAACGGTTTCGAAGTATATATATATATTTTTGTTTTTTCTGTTTCATTATTGTGGTATTTTAAGTGCACTTTAGTAAAAAAATAAAAAATAAAATAAGTAATAATGAAAAAAAAAGTAGGCTTACGATTTGATTTTGTACGAATAAAAGTACATAATATTATGAACAAAATTATATCTCACTTGTTGTATACTAAACAAATATACAAAGGAATATGAAATAAATTTTTTTTAAATAAAATTTTAATACATTGCTTACAAGAACATGAAAACATCAGAAATCTTAAAGAACGAAAATCCACACTCTTGATATTACTTTTACAACACACATCTTTTTTTTCTCTCAATATTTCAATGATATTAACTATGTATGTAACTACACTCCCTGTAGCTATAATAAAATCAAATAAATTTATTAATGCAACATATATAAAAAGATGTATGAAAAGAAGATGAAAAAAAAAAATAAAATCCAATAAAATAAACGCTTAAAACTGGGATTATAACACATGAACAGGAAAACATAAAAATTTTAAATTTATTCATGTCGGCCTACGCAATAATTGTCACCGAGATTGAACAATTGTGTATACACTTAATATTTGTGGCAACTGATAATGCTACAAATCAAGTTAGAAAAAATTAAAATGATGCTGGTTTAATCAATTAGATAGTCGTTCAGTCGTTTTCGGTACTATAATATTATGATAATACTCTGTTTGATACTTTAATATTTTATTGTTGTAAGCTCTTCTATTCTATTTGGGAGAAAAAACCAACCTTTTTTTTTTTTGTTTTTTGTTTTTTGTTTTTTGTTTTTTGATATTTTTGTTATTTATTGTACCTGATTTGTTTGTAAAGTGATAAATAT
>JAABKK020055418.1:25691-38248 GCA_011634745.2 Catotricha subobsoleta
CTTATCATTAGACCCTGGTAAGTAATATTCTTTTATATAAAATCAAAACTTAAATAATTAGTCTTTTATTACAATATGCCAATTATATATGAAATCAGTATTATTTATATTGTCTGTCTTGTGTGTTTTGTGTGTTTTGTGTGTCTGCATTTACATTCGCAATAACTTTACTATAAACTATAATATTTATGTTTTATCAGGAAACGTGACATGACCTGAAACACCTACACCTAGTTTATTTTTAATTAAACTCTTGTAGGTAGGCATATTGTTTAAAAGAAGGCAAATTCAAAATATAGGAAGTAATGATTAGTCATAGTTAGTTTATTAAAATTTAAGCATATCATAGGAGGTATGTATTTATATAATGGAATGAAAATTAGAATGCGCATCCATTCAATTATTGCAAATTGTTTATATATTTATGTTAAATAATAGATGAAATTATTCAAAATCATGTAACGATAATTTCGATGAGTAATAAAATATTCTTATAACTGTTTTGCTTTTCTTTTTATGGAGATTTATCATTCAAATCAAGTAACAAATATATGATATAAATCAATTTCCATTATTAACAATAATTTCTGATATAAATATAATAAATAATATTTAAATTCGATTCTTTTTTTTAATTACATAATGTAGATAGCTGTTATGACAAATTATTTTAATACGTGCCATACAATGGACTGAAACGTATATTTTTGAATCTTCATAAAATAATCAATTGAATATTTCGAAAGTATTTTAATTCTATTTTAAATCATTTTATTATTTTATTTTCATTTTCGTCTTTTGGCATTAATTTGATTTTTAATAAAAGACAAAAAAAATCCTATCCCTGACTTTTTTATTGGAAATATCTTTTTCTCATTAAACGATTAAACTGTGCGAGTGATGTTGCGTACCCTATAAACAATTTAAATCTAATTTTATGTGTCCCACAAATAGTTAAGACAGGAGGATATTTCACTTTTTGAATTTAAATATAAAATTAAATTTCTCAACCATATTCCGAATCTGTGAATTTCATGTAATTTATTCATTAAAATCGATCATAGCCGTTTTAATTATTTAAATTATATAATTCCAGTGGCGTCAACCGACTTGGAACAGTTCATTAAAGATGATTTTGTGATATCGATGCGCCATATACGGTAAGTAACAAGTCATTTAAATAATTTATTATTTAATTAATAAGAAGTCTGAAAACCATTGCAAATTTGTAAACTGTGTTGTGGGTGGGCATGTCTGGCTAACCGAAAACCAATAACATTGCGTTGTTTTGGTTTTATTGTCAACAAAAACATTCTTTTTTTTCCTATTAAGTATTTAAGTATGAATAATTGGAAATTTAGTTCTCTAACATTTAAATGTTTTTATATTTAAAAATGTGTATAATATTTTGCTTCTGTTTGGTTTATATGAAATATGATCAAAATATAATTAATAATAAAATTATTAAATTTCAAAATACTGTAGACCACGCCGAAAATTTCAAATATCTGTTGAAGCACTATTTCTGATTGATTTTCCAACGTTAAAACATAAGTTTTCATTCTTTTTGGATCGAAAACAAACGAAGGTAACACTTGACATCGCATCAAATTCAATTACTCATTCGAAACATTTTGAAATTCCTGGTATGAATGAAACATCAACAATACGTTCATTGGCTCTATTATTTCATGAAAATATGTTAACATTGTACGTGGATTGTAAGGAATCATCAAAATTGGATATTGATGTTGGTTTAAGTAAATTATATTTACAAATGGATGAACCAGTTATTAAATTATTCAGAGAAAGAAAGTATCCATTACATTTTGATACAACAGTTGAACATGCATTTGGACGTGCTAATTGTCAAAAAGGTTTACATCGACGTGGTAATAAGAGATTATTACGAAACAAACAAACCGATAAAGGTAAGAATTAATGATATTATTTATTAAAAGACTACTTAATAGATTTTAATATACAGATCCAACAATATAAATTTTTTTTTTCTTCACTTAATTCAACTCAGGTAGATATTTATTCAATGAGTAGTTATTACTCGAAATCGAAATTTAATTTTAAATATTTAATAAGATTACATCATAAATAAATATCTTAAAAGCATAATTAAGCTATTTTATTTATTTTTTTTCTATTTATATTCTAATAACCTGCTATAAAACAACATAACGAAAATATTTATGAAAAGCACTTAATTATGAGGCAGAAAATTTTATTGGATTATTAAGAAATTATATCTCTGTTTAAATTTTCTAATAATGAGAGTATTATGTGGTGTTAAGTTCTTAAATTCAATGTAGTTAGTTAGACCTTTTTAGCTAACTGATTAAAATTTAATGTATATAGTCATAGTCAATACTATTCTTAATTAAAGTTTATGGAAGTTGTAATGGAATCCATAGACACACTAAAAATAATAGAATATTAGATTTTCAAATAAAATGAAACTTCAAAAACCAGCATTTTCAGAAAAGAATAAAAAACGAGATATAAGAGATTGGTCAGACGGTGGCAGATTTAGAGAACAAACAGATACAAACAATGATGTTCAGAGACGTGGTGATATTCCAGTTTTACATGGTGATTGCGATGGTAATTCTAATCATTTAATTGATTTCTATTTTCAATTATTTAGTATTTGTAATATCACTCGAACAAAAAAAAAACATTTATTTTTTTTGTTAATAATAAACAGATGCGTTACTTAAAGCTGTGCACGATTTAATTGCCTTGGTAAAACAATTAAGAGACGACATTTCATATCAGCGAGGAGAAATCAGTCATTTAAGAAGTTTAATTGAGAACTGTGCTGGATGTCGAGAACAATCTTCAATAATACGAGAAAATTGTCAAAATGCAAATCCATGCTATCCAGGTGTACAATGCTATGATACATCAACTGGTATGAGGTGTGCTCGTTGTCCAGCAGGTAAGATATATTATATATTACAATCAAGCAGCTCTATTCAGCGTAGTTCATGAAACTTATATGCTTTCTATCATTTTATTGGATAGGTTTAATTGGCGATGGAAAATCATGCAAACCAGGAGTTACATGTGATGATCGACCATGTTTTCAGTGAGTTAAAATTTACTATAAATTTCATTCTTCATTAGTTACAAATTTATTTAAAATTTATGTTTTCATAGTGTCGGCTTGTGTCACATATGTCATTTTAATGTTCAAATCTAAAATTACAACAGCTGTGACTATATATTTTATTGTTGAAAATTGTCTATTTAAAAAATTTAAATTATGCAAGAATGCTTTAATTATGGTTAGGGCTACTAGCTGTAGCTATATAATTAAAAGTGTGATGACTGAAATGAATGCATTTTTAAAATAAAGAATGAAAGAAAAAAAAACTATATGTTTTCAAATAGATTTAAATAAATTTCACACAGTCTTTGGCGCGAGACCTTTTACATATAATGTAATAAAGAAGGTTTCCTCAAAGACTAAAACATAATAATTTTACATTGAGAAGAGTTAATGGCTAAAAGAACCGACTCTTAGCCTTTTGCTGCTGAATGAATTGAATTATAAAAATAAAAAAAATTAAAAAATTAAATAGAATAGAATAGAATAGCGTAAAATGCATTATGAATCTTTTTTAGATTTAATATTTTTAAATATGCTATAGAATGAGAAAGAATTTATAGAAAACATATATATGAAAATATAATTATATAATAATATTATAAATATACTTAAAGAACATTAACATAATATATATGTGTTGTGTAGGTCGTAATAATTTTAACTCAACCAAAAAAAAAAAACTGAAAATTAAAGTTTCATTATTAGAAAGGTATCTGTGCGTAGGCGAACCTGATTTTTTGGTTATTATAAAATAAAATTCATTTTGTTGGTCGATTTATTTGGCTCTCATTTTATAGTCTTTTTAGTATAGATTTATCCTGAAAAATATTTTTTTTTGTTTTCTGTATTTATATGTCATTAAGTAGAGGCATATAATCTATTTTGCTTTATTTACAAGAACTACACATATAATTAATGTGTTTTGTTGTATGCTTTGTGCTCTAGATAATAAATGGAATTATTATTAGAAGAGCTATAAACATATTTTTATATTATTTGTTATTTATTTTGATTAATATATCAAAATATGGCTCAATCATAAGATTTCACCAACATAGTTAATTTTTTGTTATGATTCCTTTAATATTGTTTAATCTAGCAAGCTGTATATTCTAATATTTCTTCTTTTTTTTTTTTGCTTTTTTTTATGTATTTGCAGTGATGTGAAATGTTACGATACCGTTGAAGGTGCACAATGTGATGCTTGCCCAATTGGTTATAGCGGCGATGGAAGAACATGCGTCCAACTAAATCTATGTCATTCGAATCCTTGTGCAACAGGTACGAGGTCCAATCCTGTAGTATTATCTCCTTAACATAATTTTCATTATTAACAATTTAATAAAAATGTATACAAATTTTTAATTGAACATTAATGTAATTGTGTAATTAAATAATCGTTAGGTAATAATTTAATTCCATTTTTATAAACATTTTAAAATAATTCACATTTATAAGTCCACCACATACACACGTCACACATATATAGATTTTCATTTGAAGTGCAACAAAGCTAATAAACCATTTTTTTTATTAATTATTTACAGTCTAATAGCACTGTCATCTCATGCTCATTCACCATAGAGTAAAGAGTTCGATAATGAGTTTGATTTTCTAAATAAAATAAAATTTATTTTCTTTTTTTTTTTTTCTTTGGTACATAATCATACAGGTGGTACTAGACTTGGTTCAACACATAATATGCATTCTTATCAAAGCGAATATTCACGAAAAGTGACTCGATATTAACCTGACTTCATTTTAAACACAAACATTATTTCTTACAATTTTTATTTGTTTGTTTGTTTTTTTTTTTTTTTTAAGACTTAATATTTTTTTTTTTGTATAAAAATGTCTACATAGATTTGAAAATATTGTTTTTGGCAGTTTTGTTATTTATTACAATTAATCAAATAAATCAACTTAAACTTATTACCAAATACGATAGTAATAATATAAATATTTCCTATTGCAAATACGATTTAAATTTGAAACCAAATTTGATTAACATTTTTTTACTTAATATTTTATAAATTAATATAATTTAAATAACGTTGTATGGTTTCTTGTAGAAAGATTTAGAAAATAAACTTTTAGTAAATTTAATATGATTCATTAAAAGTAATTCCAGTTTGGTATTAGAATTAAAAATAAAGCATAGATTCTAGACGTTGCGTTGTATGGAACAGAATAGCAGAAGCGTTGTAAATGAAAACGATACAGTAAAATCTCGCCAATTGGATTAATATATAGTTTCTAGCACCAATTCGGCCCCGTTACAATACAATATTAATAACTTTAAAAAAAAAATGATGACCATTTGAATGATTATTTACAAGCTTTGCATAACCGGCTCGAATATTACGATTCCTGTTAATTGCTATAGAAACGTGCTGATTCAAAACTAAGACATCTTTTAATAGACTTAAGATTTTAAAAGAGCTTTTGTCAGTCGTCAGGTCAGGAGTCATCGCCACCTATTGAGCACCCATCGTGTAATAATATTTATACGAATCTGTAGAAATATTTTCGAATGGGACTAGAGATGTAAATACTAGCCAAAAATCAATTTTCAAAAATTTTTAAGATGTCTTACTTTTGACCTCACACACGTTATTTATTATACTGCAATTAGAAAATGTTTATTTTTAATCATTGTACCAACTGTAGATATTTCATGTAGTTAAAGAAAGTTATTTATAATATTATGAGGTGCTTCATAAAATTGACCAATACATAACCGATTAAATCGGACGGAATAAAACAAAATATTTTACAATTCACCTAAAAAAAAAAAACAAAAGAAAACAATATATATCCAAGCTGAATAATACTTAATTATACATTTATTCAGCAAACTTAAAATAGAATGAAATTTAAACTTAAAATATATAATTTCCGAATTAATTATGTACTTATTTTTTTTTTTTTTTTTAATTTTAAAGATTGTTATTGTAAGTAACAAGTAAGTACTTAATTTTTATAATAGAAATTCTCTTCTATTAAAAACAAAAATTATAAATAAATAAAACTCACGCTTGTAATTTGAAATGTACAAAAAAAAAAATAAAAATAAAATATGAATACACAGCAATAAAAATTATTTTGAAAAAGCAAATTAGTTGCATTTTTATTGTAGTTATTATGATCATCAATAACATTTCTACCTACATTGCTTATTTCTTTATAAAAGCATGAGTTTTTTATAATTTTTTCGTGGAAAAAATTGTTTGTCATAAACTATATTTAAAGTGCTTAAATATCAAATAATGTGAAAAAAAATTTTTTTTTTGGTTAATGGTTATTCATGAAGTGCTTCATAATACATAATTTATCTTTCTACTTTTATTTCTTGCATTGCATTACCTATTAATATTTAAATTATAAACTATTAATTTGTCATAAAATATCACAAATCACTGTTTGTTTCTTATTAGTACCTAGATTTAAGCAATTAATTTAGAAAGAAAAAATTAAAGTAGATCTAAGTTTCCATTTCCAGACTATATTTTTCACATGTCGTTCGTTAAAGAAACGATTATTATCCCTTTAATCTAATCATAAATTCAATATAGGAGGTGAATGTATAATGACGACCACTTCGCCGTTCTACCGATGCTCTTCGTGTCCTTTAGGATTCAGATTAAGTGAGAATCGAACATATTGCATTGATATTGATGAAGTAATTAATTGTCACTTTTATAATTACTAATTAGAATTACTATAAACTGATGCTTGTTATTAATGTACCTACGCAAATTTTTAGTGTGATTTACATGAACCATGTGATCCTCGATCAAAATGTGTAAATCTTATACCTGGATTCAGATGTGAGGCATGTCCTAATGGTTATGATGGAAATCATGCCAATGGATATTATGCTCAATCGTTAACGCATGAGTATCGAAACCAAGTATGCCGCGATATTGATGAATGTTCCACTAGAATTGCTCATTGTGGACATAATTCTGAATGTACCAATACCGATGGATCATATTATTGTGGTTGTCATCGTGGTTTTCAACGTAATGAGTCATATGGGTGTCAACAGTTGGTGGGCATGTGCCCGGATGGTACATTTTGCGATAAAAATGCCTACTGCAAACATGCGGAAGCCAATCGCGTAAGCTACATTTTTTTGATATTAATTAATTAACTTCCACTTATAACAGTATTGTTTTTGTAGTATCGGTGTGTTTGCCGAATTGGTTTTGGAGGTGATGGTTACTTATGTGGTCCAGATAGTGATTTAGATGGTTGGTCCGACCATAATCTTAATTGCACTGATATAAGATGTAGAAAGGATAATTGCGTGTACATTCCGAATTCGGGACAAGAAGACGCTGATAAGGATGGCTTTGGAGATGCATGTGATGAAGATGCAGATGGTGATGGCATTTTAAACGGCCCTGATAACTGTCTATTAGTATATAATCCAGATCAATTAGATTCTGAAGATGGCGGTGGTGATAAACAGGTAATTTGACTCGATAATTTAAAAAAAAATCGTATTATCTTAATGAATACCTTAGAGAAACATGAAAATCAAGAAAACTGTAAGATATGATTCTCTTTTTCTCATATAATTGGCCTATGAACAATGAACATTCCTCCCATTAGACCCTTATCGGGTCTAAAAAATATTAATAAAATAGAATAATTTCAATAAGCTTGTTTAATATTTAGATATTTATAAATTGCATTAAATAGGGAGATGCATGTGATAATTGCCCAACTATCATTAATGTTGATCAATTAGACACAGATAAAGATGGCCTTGGAGACGTATGTGATGATGATATCGATAACGACGGTAATATTTCACATACTTTTAATACGCAACATATAATATTAATACGTCTACGTTTATGATTTCAGGTATTTTGAACTACCACGACAATTGCCCGTATAAATCAAATTCAAATCAAATGGATGACGATGGAGATGGTTTAGGTGACGTATGCGATAATTGTCCGTATATTCCAAATCCTAGTCAAAAAGATTCGGATAATGATCTTATTGGTGATGCGTGCGATAGTGACATTGATCGAGATAGAGATGGTATTCAAGACAGTCAAGATAATTGTCCGAAAGTTGCCAATTCTGATCAGTTAGATACAGACGGTGATGGAAGGTATATTATATTTTTCAGATATATTTTTTTACATTTACCTCAAGCCTCAAGTAATAAATATATTCTTTGTATCTCTAAAAAAGAGGTGATCTTTGTGATCCTGATATGGACAACGATGGCATTAATAACAATGAAGATAATTGCCCTATTGGATATAATCCAGACCAATTAGATGCGAATCGTAATTATTGCATATTTTCTATTCAATAAGCAAATTAAAAATTTATATTACTAATTTTATTTTATTTTTTTAATATTCATATAGATGATGGCATAGGTGACATTTGCGAAGATGATTTTGATTTGGATACAATACCAAATTATCTTGATAATTGTCCAAACAATTCAAAAATATTTTCAACTGATTTCCGTACCTACCAAACTGTTGTGCTAGATCCTGTAGGAGACTCTCAAATTGATCCAAAATGGATGATTTACAGTAAAGGAGCGGAAATTGTTCAGACAGAGAATAGTGATCCTGGATTAGCCGTTGGATTCGATTCATTTGGTGGCGTTGATTTTGAGGGAACATTTTTTGTGGACACCGAAATAGATGATGATTACGTTGGCTTCATTTTTAGCTACCAAAGTAATCATAAATTTTATTCGGTAATGTGGAAAAAAAATATACAAACATATTGGCAAGCGACACCATTTAGAGCATCTGCTGAACCAGGTATTCAATTGAAATTAATTGACAGTTCAACAGGACCAGGCCAAATGTTAAGAAACAGTCTATGGCATACGGGTGATACAAAAGATCAAGTTAAATTGCTGTGGAAAGATCCAAAAAATGTTGGATGGAAAGAAAGAACTGCGTATCGATGGATTCTATTACATAGACCAAAAATTGGACTCATGCGATTGAGAATATTTGAAGGCGAGAACATGGTTGCTGATTCCGGAAATATTTATGATTCAACTCTTAAAGGTGGCCGCTTAGGTGTTTTCTGTTTTTCGCAGGAAATGATTATTTGGTCAGATTTAGTTTATAGATGTAACGACAATGTTCCTGAAAAGATATACAATGAACTTCCACAGCGTTTACGACACGAAGTAGAAATAGATCAATCAAGAGTGTAATTTTTTATTATTTAATATTAGCTTTAATAATTTACAGAGTGAAAATAAAAACTATTTATGTATCAAACGAGTTTACATACTTACCCAATGTACCTACTACCTTAATAATGAAATGTAACCATACTCAAAATCCATATGGCACGTTGTCTATGCGCAAAATACCTACCAAATGGCTATTTTTGTATGAACTTTAATATAGATTGGCTATCTTCACAAAAAAACAATATATTTATTTATGAGGTAATATAATTTTAGTGCTAGAGTTAAGTATTTAACGTTTGTTATAAAACATTTATATATTTAAGCTCAATCAATGAAAATGATAGAATAAAATCTTCAAGTATTAATACATTATTGTTTTTGTCTAAATACTGAAAACTGAAAATTCTAGAGACCACCATCTTCCCTTTATAAAAAAAAAAATGAAAAGGAAAAAAGAAAAGAAATATGTTCTGAAGCTACAACTACAACTACATAAACATCTGCACTAGCCTAGGTAATTAAGTAATTTATTATTTTATTGTACAAAAGAAGTCATTCATAGGCGCATAGACATAATTTAAGAACGAGATATCTTATATCTCTTTAAATAAAAGAAAAAAACTGAATTAATAATAATACTAATAATTTTGAGGAGAAATACATCTTATATTCCGCAAAAAATTGCAACTTGGAAAATGTTCCCCGTTTGGCATATCGTACTTCATATGTAGAAACAGCTCTGTGCTGGAGTAGCAACACGCAAAATTCGTTCGAATTGACATCAAATAATTGATTTTTCTAACTAATCTCTATAGTTTTTACTTTAATTTGCTTGGAAAGTCACATTTAAATTATTCGATGGTTAATTTGAGCGAATTTGCACGATGATGCTCCTATATATACTTGTGTAATTAAATTGACAAATTTTTAAATTTCATATGGATGACAGGTATTTCAGTGTAAATCTATTATATTCCACCTAGAAATAATTGAAATATATTAGATCTACAACAACTTTTGCCATTTAAAGATCTATGCAAATTTAAGAATAAAATGAATCACTTCAGCAAAATAAGTATCTCCTCTTATCACAAATTTGCAACCGTTGGGATCATTATATTATAGGTCACTACAACAAAAGCTAGTTACTTTTCCTTCACAATAAAATTGAATTTAATTTTTCTCTTTTTCAATAGCAAGTTTTAAGTTCAAATTTAAGCGAAGCACGTAATGAATAGACAAATTCAAACCATAAAAACATAACACAAATGAAGTTCGATTAACGAAAATTTATTTCATTTTTTTTTTTCATTGAAATGTAAAGTAAGTAAAACCACACAAAATGCTTATCGTTTTCCTCCAACTCTTGGTGCAGCCTTTTGGCTGATTTTAGTTGCTTTTTGCTTAGGTTGGGATTTCTTAGCAGCTGGTGGTGCACTTGCTTTCTTAGCAGCTTTGGCAGATCTCTTCGTTTCCTTGGCGACTCTGTTTAAAAAAAAAACGAAAATGTCAAGATTAAGAAAATTGTTCCACAAACGTAAATAATTCTACAAAGAAGTTTCTAAAATTAAAATGTACGTACTTGATAGCTTGTTCACGTTGTGCCTTACGTACTTCTGGTTTCATGTTTCTTTTGGCCAAAATTTCGGTCAACGAAGCACCAACAATAGCACGTTGGAATTTTTGTGTACGGCGAGTACGCTTCTTTGTGGCTTCTTCTTCAATACCTTTCTTATGTTTACGTCTGTAAAGCACTGTCCATGTTACTTTACGTGGATTTCTCTTCATTAAGTAAGAGCGTTCACATTTTTTGTTGAGGAAAGTGAATGACTGGAAATATATTCAAGATTATAGGTTATGTTAAAGTCAATTTATGTGGTTTATCACAATAAAAATATATAGATTAAGAAAAGTCGAAATATCATTTCGACCGAATTTATTGTTTACCTTTCCATCAATTTTCACCAATGTTTTCCCGTGGCCGGGGTAAATTTTGTAGCCACTGAATGAGCACAGTCCAATCCTAAAACACAATAATTACAAAATGTTATTTAAAGATAGAAAAAATATTTTTCCATTTTAAATGGTTTATGGTTTTATTTTTGTTAAAACAAAATTTGACTAATTGAACACAATTCATTTTTAATTGTCATTTTAAAATAAATACTATTTTCATTAAAAGAAATCATGATTGTCAATTGAAATACTCTGCACAAATTTTGACACAGGAATGATTGCAGGTAAGTTTTGTGCCAACTAAATGTACAAAGTTTTAAGGAAAACACAAAAATTCTATTATTTTAATACAAAAAAACTATCACTTTTCGAAATTATACCATTTTTTTTTAAATTATCAATAAGATGATTGCTAAAAAATTATATTTAAAATTATTAATATTTTTTACGTACTTCATCTTGGTGTTGTTATTACAAAAGAGATAGAATGATCAAACCGGATACACTTGCAATATTGAAATGTCAACATTTAAATCGATTGTACAGATTGAAATAGAGAGTACGTCTAATAATATTTATTTCGTGAATTTTATAGATTTATAATTAATGTTTTTTCGTATAATTTGAATTTCCAATACCAATATTTTATCACATTTTTATTAACGATTAAGTAGTAGGTCATTTATTAATAAATAAATAATTATTATTTATTGATCGTGATGGTATATATCATTTATTAATTTTGATTTTATTCCATTTTTAACCAGCGAGCGTACTCTAGGCAAAATTGAAGATACATTTTTAACGTGAAATAAAATGAATTAACTTGCAGTTTATTAATTAGATGAAGAATTTAATTTAATCTTAGAATGCTCAGAGGAAAGTATTTTGTTATACATCATTTACTGCTGTTGAAGTTATGGTACATTTGGAGGTAAAATAGTGTAAGAGTGAGCGAGTAACCAATACGATTGGACGTATTAGTTACTCGCTCACTCTTACACTATTTTTCCTTCAAATGTACCATAACCTCAACAGCGGTAGATGATCTATAGCTGAGTGACTGAATCACAAATTAACTGGTAACGGAAGTCTCTTTTCGACTCACATAAATGGGCGCTTTTGTCACATTCACACTTATGGGAAGCAGTGCCACCTAATATTTGACTTTACTATAACTAACCATTTTTTTCTCGGTTAGTTACTTTTTTTGATCAATGAACGATACGTAAATTTTTAACTCGCATAGCACGATCTGTGCGTACTCAATGTAGG
>JAABKK020055419.1:0-11072 GCA_011634745.2 Catotricha subobsoleta
GTGAATATGTGAACGCTTTCTTAAATTTCGCATAAATTGCGAATTGCGCATGTAAAGTACCATTTCGGATAGGCCTAAAATAATTGACCTATTTGAGTCGGCCACTTCGTTGAGTAACATTTAACCTCACATTCTTGTTTGTACAAGAATGAGATTAATTTTTTTTAAGAGTTTTGTAATTTTATTGCTTTAATAAAATATTAGACATAAAATTAAGTATTAAATTTCATACTAATTTGAGTTTTGCATCTATTAAGTCACATTTAAATGCAAAATACTTTTTGTTTGTACAAGAATGAGAATGAACCAAAATGATCAAAAATGAATTAACGAAAGCAATTCTGACAGCTCAAACAGGTCTATTGTTGTTTGACCCCAAATGAGAATGAACAAAAATGAATGTAAATGAATTAACGAAAGAAATTCTGACAGCTCAAATAAGTCTATTCTCAAGGAATACAAAATGACCAAAGGTCACGATGACACCATTTTGACGTCACTTGATCACGAATTGGTCACTCTGTCGTCATTATGGTGCCACATTTTACCATTTGGTCATGAATTACTCACGAATTGGTTCATATGTGGCACCACTGTGCACCTTGGGATGTTAGCACAAAAGAGGTAAAACTTACCTCATAATTTTTCTGTGTATTTTATTGAAGCACAAGACTGTGCGTCTTTTGATATATTGACTACCAATATCCTACCACTGAGTCAAAAAAGTTAGGAAACCGATATTAGGGTGGTGCGATTTTTTTTAAAGACGACGCTACGATAATTTGTTGAGTTGCATTTGGCATGAGTAACATTTATCATGTAAGTATATATGATTTTCAAAATAAATTAAATTTCGATATGCTTGAAGCAATTGTAAAAATTAGCAATACATAGGAATATTTGAAGCACTTAAATTTAGTTTCATTACAAATAATTGTATTTTTGTATTTTCAGTTAATTAGATTAAATAAGAGTGAATGATATTATTGGTCAATCATAGTTAACTCCGAAGTTTGTAGCTATCAGATTTTGAAAATTCGATTTTTTTTGATGATATTTAAAACTTGATAACTACACGAATATAATATTATTTAATAAATTTATGTTAAAACTGTGATAAATGGACAAGATATATATAATATTTATGATTAGGTGATTGGCTGTGCGAACCAAAACATGTGATATTATTAGGTTAAGCTTAGATGTATGAACACTCTTTATTTTATATATTTTTTTTTGGTTTTTTGAATTGTTTTTAATTTTATTTAAATGGTTGTAGATTGTAGATGTCTGGGGAAGGTCATGGTACGTCACATGAAAATAAAAGAGGATATAAAATATAAAAGACGCTGATGTGTATTTATTTTTTGTCTAGTGTGTTTTTGGTTAGGACCAATAAATAAAAAACAAATAAAGAAGTAAATCCAATTAAAAAAATAAGATAAGATATCAAAAATACTTTATTTTTTTCAAAAATGAATTAAAAACAATATTTTCTTTTCCTTGTTAACTCTGATTTTTGGTTACACTTGTAATAACGGATTATAAATTTCTATGTGTTATTACCTAATTATTTTGTAGCAGTACCATACTATTTAATTAAAATTAGGGACGCAACAAATAGTTTTTTTTTCTTTTCAGAAGAGCAGACCGCAGGATGTTTGCCGAATAAAGAATTTTTAGAAAAACAGAACGTCAAATAGCTACCGGAATATTAACAAAATTGCCGAATATTTTTAATTTAATTTAAAATATTTATTTTTTCGTCTAAAATAATAAAATAATAATAATACAACAAATCAGAACTTACTTTGGAATATATAAAAAAATTACTTTTGTTTTACTTAAATCTTAACCATAAAGTAAAATTTGATATAAAGAAAGTAAAAAAAAATATATAATTAAATAGAGTTTACTTAATCGTTGAACCTATAAGCTTGAGTATGCGAGAGTTTTAGACATTTTAAAATATACCGTAAAATATAGTAACTGGATGGTATACCATAAAATTATTCACATTTATTGCCATAATACCAAAATGTTTGCTTGGGTAACAATTATTGCAGTAGTTAAGTGTTCACAATCAGTATTTTGATGAGTTCAAGTAAAAATAAAAAAAATGTTACATAATGAAATATCTATAAAAAAAAAATTGTTTAACGCAATATTTTGATGACCTAAAATAAAAAAATAAAGTAAAAATGTAAGCAAAATCAAATTATAAAAAAAAAAAAAAAATTGATGGAAAAAGCAAATGTTATCATTAAATAGATTACAATTATTTCTAGCCGATATTTCTTGTATATTTTAAATACATTTTGTTTTATTTTATGAAAAGAAAAGAAAAAAATCAAGCTTTGGATTGGCAATTATTTTTACTGCATTTTAAATGCAGCAATTAGTAATGTTGAAAATTTCAAAAATGAAGTACAGACTTGCATATATCATTAACTATTTTGATATGATGTTAATTATTTTTCTATCTAATTTTACTTAAACTAACTTTTTTAAAAACGCAATATTTATATATTTATTTTTATACCAATCACACCAACTAAATTGATTGGTTGAGTAAATAAATAAATTAATAATAGTAATAATAATATATAGGCGTGTTCGAGCGATGATCTTTTTTACTCTAAAAGATCCAACAAAATTATTTCGAATTTTTTATTTACGTAATATGGGCCGAATACGATTTGGACCAATTGGAGTAACTTTATAGTGTAATTCAGATGCAATTTTTCTAACCTACCTATTTTCGGTAGATTTAAAAAGATTAAAAGGGGTAAGTTTTAAATCTGCTGTATCGACGTTTTAGATATTTTAGAGTAAAAAAGATCGCTCCTCAAACACGCCTAATAATAAGATAGAAAATCACAAAATTTATAATCTATAGACCGATATCTGAACAGATTTTTTTTCTTAAAGCAGTTTCTTTTTGTTATTTTTCAATTTCTTCTTTTTTTTTTTATTACAAGGGCGAGGTCTCTGGTTCACGGTTCCCATCTGCTAAGTACTCGTGCTGCCAATGCACCCCAAAATAGTAGAGGCGAAGATTTGCTGTGCTAAATAATAGCTAAAACAACTACCAGATAAAAGCATCATATAAAAAACAAAAAAAAATTAAAGAGAGTAAAAAAATCGCTTTATTTTCAACAAATTAAATACTGAACCAAAAATATTATACTTAATTATTTGCCACCATTTATTTATATTTAATACATACTTAGTTTTTAATAAATAATTACTATTAGTTTTTTGGTTTTTTTTTTTTTTTTTTTGTTATGTAGACAGTTTAAGTATTTATTACTACTGTTGTAAACTATATTATATTTTTATAAATAATAATAACGGTGCGGCATACAAAAATGCCTACTTCCAATATTTTATTTTATGATATTCATAAAGTCAAACCATATAATTTCCAGCCAACACACTAAATCACCCATTATACAATAATTTCTCAAACAAAACAAATGTAAAAAGTAAAAGCAAATAATATACACAGACGCACACGTTCTACACAACATCATCTTATTAACAAAACAAAACAAAACAAAAGTAAAATAAAAAAAAAAATAAAAAAAATAAATAATAATAAAAAAAATTATGTATAAATAAAGAACACAAAATTTGTTGTATTTTTATTATACACATCTTATTGTATATCTCTTTTATACTCTACATGACTACATGACTACATGACTGCCTATATATAAATAATAATGTATTAAAAAGATATATTTATATATACATATAATGAATTTGTATTATAATATATAATTTTCATTTTACCGCATATCATGTATCTTTATGTTTATAATAAATGCCATTATATAATAACTAAAATATGTTAAATGATCGAACATTAATTATTTTTTGAGGTGATATAATGCTAATAACAATAATCTTTTTATGTGCCGAAATGCCTCGTAAAATTACAATTATGTTTAGCTGTTCGTATATTCTTTTGCCCATCCATCTGCCAACCAAAACATATTACCAACAACACCATACATTTAATAATATTATTTAAATGAATTTTATATTATCCGTATATATATACTCGTATTTATACAAATATAATATGTATATTTTTGTTACTTATACTTATTACATACGAAATATAATAATAAAAATAGTAAAATTGTTTGATTCTGTGTATAATATGCGATATTTTCTATTTTATAGACTTGTATAGAGATAATCGGAGTGCTATTCTCGATTTCAGAATTTAATAAATTTTACATTAAACCTAAAAAACAAAAAGAAGCTACCAATGGATTTTTACTCTACTTCATTTTTTTTTTGTAAGGATTAGAATTCCGTATAAGAAAGAAATACCAATTTCAAGAGAAAGTCGGTTTGATGCAACACTCAAATTCTAGCGCTGTTAGTTTTAATTCGTTTGGACAAATTTTTAAAGATTTTGATATATTACAAGAAATTCGTGATTGTTCAATGTGGAATGTACGCATGTACATATTTAAAAATGTATTATGTATTTTGAAACCAGTTTTAATTTAAATTCGCGCATAATTTCTATTATATAGAATGAAGAAAATTGTATAAAGCGAGTTTCTTCCTTTTTGGAATTTTACTATTTTACCAAAAGACGCAGGAATTTTGTCCACTTCAAAATATAATAGCTTTTGATTTTAATCCGTTCACTCAATTTTGAGAAAATGATTTTCTATTGGTATGTTCCACCACCGTCGGATCCCATGAACCACAAATAAACATCCAGATCAAATATTAAACGTTATGTGTTTTATTGAGCATCAAATTGTGCGTGTATTGTTGGGTGGGTCAACCACTTTATCCTGAGTAATCCGACTCACAAAAAAATAATAATAAATAATTACGAAACCAATGCTTTATTATTTTTTTTTTCAAAAATTTCGCAAAAATGAAGCAAAAAAAAGAAACAAAATTAAAAAAAAAATATTCTTTTATCATTTTTATTGTACATACTTTTTAATGCACTCTTTGTTTTCTTGTTTTTTCTTCTTACTTTTTTTATTATTTTTCGTGTTGTAACTTCTTTGCTAAATTATGAACAGCGCGTGACGTACATGTGCAAACTGTTAATTAGGTAAATATTATAAGTTTGCTGTATTCATAATTTTGGCGACACAAAAGTGTCATTGAAATGACTATATTTATGGTTTTGTTCCACATATGTTTTTTACATTGGAACGAATTGGAATATATAATTTAAAATGTTTTTATTTTTATTTTAAATTGTGTCTCATCGGCAGTTACCCATTTTCTTTTTAATAGATTTGGTTATTATTATTAATACAAAAAAAAAAATCGAAAATATATTTTGCCTCACACTTAGAAAGGCGCCTAAGCTTACTAATATGATAACATCCGACGGCTAATCTAAAACTTTTATTTTATGTATATAATTTATTGTCTGTTGATATTAATAAATTTGATTAACATTTTTAATGCGATATAAAATCTTAATATGATTAAATATGTTTTCAAACTTTTATTGAGTTCCGGAATACTGGAATAGAGCTTTCTTTTGTATAATAGATAGTTTATTGTAAGGGTTCCACTTTATGAAACTTCATATGGAATTATGCAAAATTCATATCGATACACCCGCCCGATTTCAGTGTTTGTAACAACTTTCCTCCGCTCAATTTTCTAAACTACAAATAATTCATCCAAACAAATAAAGAAAAAAAACATCTATGTGTTTATTTTGGATATTCTTTTTAAATACAATCTTCCCTCGATAACTTAAATAACCATCGATAAGTTTTTATTATTTTTGTTAATGAGTGAACTCAATATGATATATATTTTGAAAATGCTACATAACATTATGTAAAATGTTAAAATGTTGCATTTCTACTACTTATTTTGGATTCACTCAAAGCATTTTGTGACAATAATAAGTTCAAGGTACATTATACAAAAAAAATAGCCAAATTCTATTTTCGATTCGACTTATCAACAGATTACTAATACACAAATTACGTAAATTGTTGAGGGTGGATGTGAATCGGTGATCGTTTTTATATTGGATTGATTTAAGAACATTTTATGTTATTCTGTGTCAATACTAATTTTCTATATATTATTCACTTGAATTAAGTACTCGATTTTTAGATTATGTGCTTTACTGCTCTTTAGGTTCCATTGTACTGATTAACTACGCTTTGGTAGTAAGATTTTTTTGTATGATAATAATACTTAGAAATTTACTCAAAAAAATATAGAACGTAACAAATAGTTGGTGTAAAACACAGAAATCAAAATCAATCAAATCTCGACATAAATCTTAACATTTTGGGAATAAATAAATATCTTTTACTTCCATAAATGATAGAAAAAACATCTAATATAGAATCCTTCATTCATATTATTATAGATCCGCAATGTTTTCGCACATACAATGATTATTATTCTTTCATATTGTTTCACCGCATGTTACAAGAACTCAAATAACTGTGCTAATTTAAAAAAAAAAAAAAACAAAATAATTAAAATCTGTAGAACGTGAAATTATGTAAATTGACTGAAGTCGCAAAATCGAATTCTTCAAACCATCAACTAAGTATAATATATGAAATAAAGTGTAAAATTTTCGCACAAAAACCTTAAATGATGTCTAGGTTTATACTATTATGGTTTGTTCTTGTTGTTGCTGTTTTTATTTGGTATGTTGTGTGAAAAAGTAAGTCTCGATTTGGAGCACTGAAAGATCGATTGTAAAAATCGTTGTATTTTAACAAAATGTTAATGTGTTAGTATTGTTGAGAGATTTTGCCAACGAAATCCATTTATTTGAAACCATTATTTTTTCAATGCTCTAAACCGAGACTAAAAATGATTAGCTATTTAGGCCGTTTCGATACATACTTTGTTGGGTGTTTTACGATAAATCGCGTCTTTTAAACTCAAGTGAATTAGTTTGCTGCGACTGTTGTGAATATTATGGTTTGTTAAAAGTATAAATTATAATATTCCAAGATATTATTATGTACCTAAGTATTTTATAAAATATAATAATTCAGGACTCAAACGTAAAATTATTGAAAAACTTTTAGGTGACGCTTTTTCGAAAAGCCATTTATGCCCTCAAATTTCGATTTAAGTATTTTCGTATAATTGATTTTTGGCATACGACCAATTATTGTTCTGCACTATAACACAAACAAAACTATCGACCTGAGTTTATGCCACGATTTGTGGTTACGAGTTTGCGATACAATGTATTTTAACGTAAAATGTATCGGTAATCAGAATATATCTAGCCCATTATTAATATAATAAAACTGTATAAACCATTTTTATTCATTTATTTATTGGCCTTACATTCAGTAACTATGGCTGTGATCTATCTTGTTTTCTAATAAGAATATTTTGTCGATTTAGCATTATTCTTCATGAAAACCAGTTATCCACCGTAAAATTAGATAAATGGATACGCATGTACATAAGATATATAACAACATAAAAGCTATATATTCATATAAACGTATATATAACATATATAATGTATTATATATGTATATAAAATATTAAATATATATGCCGCTCGCTTCGTTTCCTTCATGAATTCATGATGTTATAATAATATATTGTTGTGTTGTTTATTATTATGATGCCTTAACAAGATTACAATCTTTTTTCTGTTTTTTTCTTTTTGTATATTGCCTGTTGGGTTGTTGTAAGTATTCCAGCCCGGTATTCTCTCTCGTTTGTTAAGAGTTTCGGATAGTACTGAATGTGTGTAATGTTGTTTTGTTATTGGTAGGTGGGTACAATTCATACATCGTGTACATTGATGCGGTGCGCGGCTTCCATGTAAAACATCTGAAAACATATTTATATTTTTAGTATGTTGACATATATTATTATTATTTTATTAGTGAAGTATTTGTAGATATTTATTATTATTATTTTTATAGACAGGTATTTATGTGTATTTATGAAGTGGATTGTAATAGTTGATGTGTATATATTGTTTGGTATTTGATATTGATATTGTTGACATTTTATTTGTCGAACTAAAAAAAAATTAATCATTTCTAAAAGTATAATTACGAAAATTGGTTTATTAATAGAAAACGATAAATGTCTTATACATATAATAATTGGATTGTAATGAAGATGGAATTAAATATTAGTAGACATATATTTATTTGACCGTTGTTTTTTTTTTTTTTTTGTTAAAGCTTTTGACATGGATGGTTGATTTTTGTTTTGTTTTATTTTGTTACTGGAGTAATCTAATTAAGTCAAAGGTACTAATTAAATTTGAAGAACAACTCACAGCAGAAACTTCAAAAAAATTAAAATGCAAAGTAATAAAATCGAAATGCAAAGTAAAAAACCAAAAAAAAGTGAAGAAAAATTCCTATTTGATAAGAGAAATTATTAGATGCATGCAAAATTCAGTTTTATAAAAGAAATAATGAAAATCCCTTTTATCCCTTATATATGGTATATAGCAGCTTTTGAGAAATATGTCAACTGAATTGTGGAGAATTAGCAAAGTAGTTGTATTTAAAACACAATTTGAATAGCCCAGCGCGGGGAAACTATATGTTAGGAATGGAAGTAACATGAATGCACGGAATGAAGGAGATGTAAGGAAAGTCAGAGACATGTGAGGATAATTAGACAATATCATCTTCTTTCTTTTAAATGATCTGAATAAATCATAATCTGGTGCGATTTTGTACCGCGACCAGATATAGATTATTTGTTTCAATGATGAACGCCAACACTAGAAAAAATTGGGCTTAAGGTTTAAAAACAATGCAATAAAGTTGGCTTTAGTTCCGAAGGCATAGACATAAAGTTAAAATTGTAATAACAACATTTGATTTTGATTAAGGTAAATATTGATATTTGTTAAAAACAAATTCCATTTGATTATATATATTCGATTCTTTGACCATATCGGTTTCTTAAGTATCCGTCATAGAATGTCATATGTCCTAATATCATATTATAATAATGTACTTCGCACATAATAATTATCTGAGTCTTGAAAATCGTAAGGCTCTGTACAAATATTCAAATAATTTATTTTCTTTATAGAATTTGTTTTTCCACAAATATTTTCAATTAGTATAAATATTTCAAATAAATATTTTCATAATAATTAGATTTTAAACCTTATTTAGAAAATAATTTGTTTTATTTTCGAAAATAAGACTTTAAGTTCCAAAACAACAGAACTTTAACTATATAAAAATTTTGAGTTAAAGTCTTAGTCGTTTTTGAAGCTAAAGTCAGAGGCGACCGTTATTTCTCATTTACTTACTATCAACACTTATCGCAATGCAAGTTATGGAATGATGTTCCAAATACTACAATTATATCGCCGTCAGTGAATTTATTCCGAAATTAACAAAAATTATGTCAATTAATTTCTTCTTTTTTTTTTCTTTATTTTTGCGCTGCTTAAACATAAATTTAATTAATTTTCTTTTTGTGCATTTTATTTATTATCTGTTTTAACATTTGTTTCTCTTTTGTAAGTACAAGAATTTTTTTGTTGTTGCTGTAATTTTGTTCTTTTATAAATTTAAATGAATGACAATTATTATTTTACGACATTCATTTTGTATACAATACAATTAAATATAATTATTCTACTAAAAGCAAAATCGATATACTTTAGAAAAAAAATAGAATAAAATAAAAAATACAAACATGTTTCTCATGCACACAAGCAAGCCCATGAATCATTCATTCATTCATTTCAATTTTGCCGTTTTGACCAATTTCCATGTTTTTTCTTATTTTTTAAACATCGGAATAATTAACCCAAACTACTATAAAAATTGGATTAATAAGTATCCAATTTATTAATAAGCACTACCTACATGCGTTATTTGTAAAAATTATTTTATTATTCAGTAAGCATTTAAGAAAATTTACATAAAAGATTTTCATAAGTTGTGAAAGTTTTTCATAAGATGTGGAAGGTTTTCAGTAAGATGCTGACAATTTTTATAAGAGGTGGAATATTTTAATATGAAAAGGGGCCAGACAGCAAACAAAATTATGAAATCAATAATTGCATGCATGTTTTATAATTTTACACAATTACAATTTTAAACCACGATCTTATCTAATTTTATCGATTTGTCGTCGAACTTTGACTAAAAAATGAAGGTACTGTTAAAGCTACAAAAATAGGTAATCGCGTTCCAGGAATCAAACAAGACTAATCTCTATATTCTCAGTTTAATTCTAATTCTTTTCAAATCTCAAATGTCTACATAATTTCGGTAAATAGCATGAAATTAACGTAAAATAATAATTTTAATATTTCATATTTCCATTTTTTCATGATGCATGATGGCAAATTAATATATCTATAATACTTATATATTTATATAATAATATAAAAATTAATAGATTGGTAAGTATCTTAAAAATTATTTCTCAATGTATTTGTAGTTAAAGCTAAATTTGTGAAATATCTCGTATTATAACTAAAAACTATTAACTTATTTTGAATTATTAAGTGTTTTATTATTTTCAAAATCCATAATGTAAAAAAACACAGAAAAAATATCACGTAATATTAAAAACAAATAATTGTAATGGAATTCAAATTTAAAGTAAATAGATATCCGCGAGTTGAACAAGTCGACAGAGTTAGAATTATCAAACCCATAAAAATGTCCAAGGGACTCTGCAGTACCTATTCAATATAATAGTAGACTTCTTAGGACAAAAATTAACATTAGATGTAAAGGAAGTGATATAAATCTCTTAGCCAAATTTAAAAGTGAAGTTAACAAAAAATTTTAATTAATGACATCAAATTTTTTGACGTTTTTAAATAATTAATTAATGTTTAACAAATGTCCAAAAACAATAAAATTATTTTAACTTAAAATTATAATTTAGAAATTTAAATGTAAATTTAAATTAAAAAAAAAAAAAACAGACAGCCAAAGGATTGCTACACGACTTAATTTTTCGTAAACATTTAGTATAAGCATTAGGGTGGTTCGTTTTTTGTATGGGAGTTCCAAAAAGTTAAAATTTTCTAGCTCCAAAAGCATTTTTAGATGTAA